>CAJNOJ010000034.1:395299-599581 GCA_905250025.1 Adineta ricciae
GTCAGGAATATAAAGATGATAAAGAAGAAATTTGATTAGACTAACACTGGTGATCGATTCGGTGGAAGTCGGAAAAACGATTGAATGATTCTTTCTATTCAATCAAACCAAATTAGTTTTAACGAAAGAACTAGACAAAGAAAGAAAGCACAAACTTTTTCGCAGGAAACAATATCATCGTCGGATAATGATATGCAGTTAAATGCCATGGAAGATCATGCTTATCTGCTTGTATTCTAAATGAGATCAAAGTGTGAGAGGATTTCGAACGAGAAAGTTCTAACCGACCGAGTAAAAATCAGATCGGAGAAGTTTTCGAAGAACTTCTTTGTTTGATATAAAACTGGCCAGATGGATTGACAAAATCCGCACCATTTCGTATAATAGACGACCAGAACATGCTAAGAATCGGAACTGGTTAGAATGTCTTCAAAGTCTCAGCTCGTTTCTTACCTTAGTCGAATCAAAAACAACTGGATGAAATGTATCAGTTGTCAATTCGATGAGCTTATTGGAATGGTTTATCACTGCTTCATCATTTGGAATGCTTGTATATGAGCGAGATCGTACATTCTGCGAGATTTCATATATAAGTTTATCTAAAGTATCAGCAAGCAGTGTAACTCACGAAAGATGCATTTCGGTATACATACAAATATTTTCAGTAGTAATGTGAGTATCGTTGAGAATATAATGCTGTTCGTTCTAGAAAAGAATTGAATGCATACAATCTGATCTCTGCTTATTCATCATGAAAATGTCTAAGTAGTCGTGCAATGACTAGTTATGATAAACCGGTAATCATTAAGACGTCGGATGTTGGAAGTCTCAATCAAAGGGGTGTATTCTTCTTCATGAGTGGGTCTCCGCGAGGAACTATTGTCTTTGTGTGTGTGTATTTGTTGGTAGAAACAAATCGATTATGATAACAGTGCATGCAGAATATGTTCGAGGGAATCGTGAAATACCGACAGATTTATCTCTATTTTTTTTTTCTTAACAGATAATAAAAAATATTTGTTTATGACTCATCTGTAAGATTAATCTGAAGAGACACCTCGATTATTCAAAAACGACGCGGTACATCGGATGTTTCTCAACTGACAGAATAGGTTAATCATCGAGTTGCGTTAGAACAATCATTTTTATGTTAGTCGTATGTTTTTAAATTATACGATTTAGTTGTCTACGATTAACAAGCACCGATAAGAAGATATGCATCTTTAGTCAGAAGCATCTATAACTAACATGTGTTTGTTGATAAGCTTTACAACACTTAGTCAATCGAACAAATCTTTGTTTTCTCTTAACTGACAGCTGTAAAACGAAAGAAGTTGTATTGTGTTTTGATTGATAGTGGTGACTTACTTTTGGTTGTAACACTATGATTGCTCTTGAAGTATTCATAATACCGATATTTTGACCGAAATTTGGGTAATGTCGTGAGTTGACCAATCGGATTGCCCATGTTGAGTTAATTCCACATAGGAAATTTCGATACTCCTGTGTTGAACTATTACCTTCGAGAATCTTTTTCGGTTGAATTTTGAGAATTTGTTCGTAGAATTTATCTCGTCTTTTATCGAGAACAGCGTCGCGATTCGTATTGGAACTTTTCTCGTGAGTTAACGACGAATTTCTCAACCATTGTTGGCAGTACAGTTCCACACAGAGTTTTTCCACAGATTTAATCTTTAAAATTGGCAAACAGACATTGGCATGTTTATTCGAGAAATTCAATATCGACAATGGATAATTTAATAAACATATATTGTATAAATCATCTGTCGAAATTTGACTTAATGCGTAATGGCAACATGATGATAAACGATGAAGTTGCGTCTTATTCAGATTGTCCGGTAGATCAGCGAATGAATCATTGTACAACCGTTCCAGTTGTTCGAGCCATCGAGACGAATGCGTAACATTGCAACTTGAAAGATAGAAATAAATTTGACGCAGCTAAAGAGAGAAAAGATAGAAATAAATAGTCCGACGAAATCAGTCATGTGTAAAAAATAATCTACTAAATTCTTTTTTGTTTCTTTCATTAGGTTTATTCGGTCGTCAATAACAATCATAGTCGGATGAAGACCGTAACAATCTTGGCATGTTTACGAACATCATCAATTGCATTACGAGCTTTAGTTTTATATCGCATATCTTACTTTTATCTCGTCGAATCTGTTTGAGGTGAAAAATAAGAGGAGATTGTCATAGTCAGTTAGCGCATCAGTAACAGTCGCTTTGTCAATCGACGGACTATGCGAATAATAACGATTTCTCGGTATAAGCCACCCGACATGTGCTTCTGTCTAAATGAGATTCGCATAGAATAGATAAAGAAGTTATCATTTGTCAAGAACTAACCTCTTCATTGATGATCCATTGATAGAGATTTTCCATAGTAAAATTATTCGTCATATTTGGAAACATCTGTTCAATTAGACAACAATAAACAGAGATAAAGCGATTTTCGTCTTACTTGAGGTTCAGTATGTAACTGATGTAGAACGACGAATGGCGTTTGGAACGTATTATTCACATAAAGTCGTGATAGTTCATCGGTAATCGATTGGTTTAGAATAATAGCAAAACGTACAGGGTGTTCGTTATCTATTTAAAGCATGAAGATATATTAGATGTGTTTGAGATTGCATTTACCATATTCAATGTGTTTCAGAGCGGCTTGAACGTAGAGAGAAGATTGCTGTCTTTGTAAATCATTTGAAAAATCAAAAGAAGCTAAAACAGTTGACTAAAAAAATCAAACCAAAGTCGACTTAAATAACGATCCGTTAAAACCAAACTCGTTTTTACTTCGTATTGAACAATAAAATCTAAAAAGTCATTTACATCGGTTAATCTTATCACAGGCATACGAATTTTCTCGATAAATTCAATTATATTGGAAGCAATTGCCGGTCCAAAATATTGATAGCCTCGCGTGCCTTTGACGTATAAAAACATATGAGGAAAATAATTCAATTTGTACGTCTTTCGACATTGACCATTATAATGAAAACAATCAACAGCGATGAACTTGACCTAAACAAGAAAAAAGAAGCCATTGTTCAGCGACAATGAATTGTCTTCAGTTCTTACATGAAATTTATCTAAAGTAACATTTCCATTTGGAGTACGTTCTCGGTAGAACGCAGCGGCTTTTTCATACGGATCACGCATACGTCGACTGATACCACAGAAATCTATCGTTCGAACATTTGTATTTCGATTATATTCTCTCCGTGTTCGTCGTTACTTACTTGCATAGTACATAACGAAGACAAACGTGTGTGAATTGATCGTTCGTGAAACAGGCGCTAGGTTTCCGTCGAAATAATCATCAATGAGCTGCTTCGATGATGTGAAGAAAGGCCGCGGTTCTTTGTACGTTCCAGCATCGGACGAGAAGAGTCTACGAATAAAATATCGATGAAAGTTCATGGGATGACGCTCTACCTACCGAAATGTTTTAGTGGATCTGATCACTGATAATAGTAAGATGATGATCTTCACATACTTACACATTCTATTTTCATAAATCACGGATTCATATGAAAAGAAAAGCGAACATATTTAGGAAATATTCAATCACATGTCTGTTTTCGGTATTTTAATTAGAAAAAATCAATTATAAAAGAAAATAAATTAAGATTTTGAATACGTTTTGATTAAATCTCTTGCCGCTTGTAAGTCTAAATGAAGTTACTTAGATGGAGAAGAGAGTGTCGATCACAAGAGATTACCAGCAAATAAAACAGCAAATTGTTCGGCATTCATTGCGAATGATATCGATTTCGATTGATTCTCTAGATTATCATTATAATTTAAATTCATAGTTACAACAGGTAAATGCATATCGTGTAGATTATTTGTTGTTTTCACATCGAGCAGATTCCATTGAATATCGCCCAGTTTTGTCACTAAAAACAAGAGCAATGTCATACGATATAAAATCAAAGATTCGGCCATACATCGCATGACGGATGAACGTAATTTTGCGATCAATTTCTCGAAACTTTCGTCGTAAACTTTGACTAAAGCACTTGCATGTTCTACGATGAAAATACAAAGTAGATCAAAATCGAACTCACGATAAACATACCTTTAGGAAGACCAAGTTGCGTCAATTCGTTTAGTAATGATTGTCCGTCAACGGAATGTTTAGCTGACATAGTAAGAATGTATTGCAAGGCACGGACAGATGCTTTCAAATTTCCACTTTCTACACAGAATAGTTAGATAATCATCATAGTGCATACGATCTCTGTACCAAATTTATCGCCGACTAGCTTTTGTACTTCACTAAACTAAAAGCACGCGAGTTTAATGTTGTGAAACAGACTTCAAATCTTACGTTTAGCGTATCTGTAAGAATTGCCTGCATCACTTGCTGACAAAGTGCTTTCAATTTCACTGAACTCTAAAGAGAACATGAAGTTCAGTAAAAGACTTCACCCGATCAAGATGCGTTTACTAGTTTTGATAATGTGAAGATTTCAGCCAATAACCAATCAGCACAGTCTTCACCACCACAAAAACGAAACCGCTAAAAAGAAGATATCCTTTAGTATCTATTGAGCAACATATCAGAGCAATTTCGTAGCTTTCCGTTGCAGAAGAGAATGACAACATTCAGATAGAAGCTTTTAGTATAAGCAGTACTCCCTCTAATCTAGATGATGACTTACCATATTGAACTTTTCGTTCTAAATCTAAAACAACAAATGAAAAAAACAGCTCAAATGTCTTTTTTCGTTCTTTTGTCTCAGTTATCATATCGATCCGATGTTTTATTTGTTAGAGAACATAGTGTAACAGAAAACAAAACAATGATGACATGAAATGACAACTAAACGAAGGTCGAGGTTATGTTTTTCTTTTTTTTTTCATAGTTGTCTTGTAAAAGAGCAAAAAACTTCGTTTTCTTTTGTGTTTTATGCTTTCGATTCCGACAATCGAGTTGATGAACGACGTTTGGATTCACTGCGTTTGCGTTCACGTTTTTCCTTGGCGTATTGTTGAAGTAATTTGGCGTATCTAAATCATTAAGAGAAAGTATTCACAGAAAAACGTACTTTTGACTAAGACTCACTCATTTTGAAGAACGCGTTGTTTTTCAGCACGACGTTTCTTCAATGCTAATGCATGTCTCTTGCGTTGAACACGTCGTGGTGTAATTAAACGTTGAATTTTCGGTGCTTTAACTCGTGGTTTTTTGCTTTCTTTTGTCAATGGTCGTTTAACGACGTATTTTCTAACATCGTCTTCTTTGCTTAAGTTAAACAATTTACGGATGTGATTAGCACGTTTGGGTCCGAGACGACGTGGAATGGTTTTGTTTGTTAGACCATCAATATCTTGTTCGCCACGTTTGCTGACCACACAAGCCAAAACGGATAAGTTTTGATCAACAACGCAACCGCGAACAGACTTGCGTTTACGTTCACCCTTTCGTCGTTGACGGTAACATTTATGACGTTTGTCAAGAAGTAAACGGACACGTTGGTTAGTCAAGACACCTTGCATCATGGGAAAACCTTGTTTGTCATTTCCACCTGTGATACGTAATGTGTAACCTTTCCATTCATCACCTAAACAACTGGCATCAACTTCTTGAGCAATGCGTTTCTCCATGAATGGACGCAATTTACGATCGTCATCGATGTCGAGAAGTTTTTGACATCCTGTTACGGGATAAGCTATGTTAAGCTTCATGATTGAAGATCTAGAAAGACAAAGTGTTTTACGAGGTTTTTCTCAAAACAAACTCGAGAGAAAATGAAATGCAAGGAGAATAGAAGAAGAAAACAAAAGCGTCGATAAACTATGAAACCAATCATATATGTCAGTGATAAAGTAAGAGAGGACTGGCTGAAGGTTTCAGTTACTATTAGATGTCGCCTGAAGTCATTCATGGAAGAATCGAACGAATGAGAAAGGCTTTCTTAAATTGATCGATCATAGACATATATTTTTTTGAAGAATGCAACGAATATTTGCTAGGCTATTTTCTCATGGTAAAAATCTTTCGCTAATATGTGAACGCGAGTCTTATTCTATGGCATAGGACCAAGTTTGGATGAAGAAGTTCAGACAGACGAAATTGAAGTGAATGGCGAAGATCATGTAAACAGAAGTTCGTTGCCGTTCTTATAATCCATATTTGTTTTTGTTCAGATTGAAGCAGTGCGTGATTTACGTGATACATATAATCAGCCAATAAAATGCTCATACCAGAAAAATTTCCAACGATTTTCTGACAAGAAAAATTCCATCTCGATTCTTCGACAAGTGAGTTAACTATCAGCAATTGATTCGTTGTTTTGAAATGTGAAAATTCTAGCATGAACTAGGTCTGATTCGTTTTCGTCAATACCCTCAAGCGCGTTACAACTTAATGAAAAGGTAGGAACATCGATCGAAAATTCTCACAATGATTTTCAGTCGTTTGCTCTTGTTTATCGTAGATTATTACCGGAAGAAGGTGAAGTGGTTGCATCCATGGAAAGACCAACGTTTTGCGGTCAATTTTCTGATGATGGTCAATGTTTTATCAGTGCTTGTCAAGGTAAACCAATTGAACTAATCGCAGAGATGTCGATCGCGTATCTGCATACACTTAGACAATTGTATTCGTCTTTATGATACATCAACACGACGAAAATTTGCTCAACTCACAGAGATCGAAGCAATCGATGTCGGATGGTCGATACTGGATACTGCTTTGTCGCCTGACCGAACACAAATTGCTTATTCAACGTGGTCGGATTGCAGTAAATATCTAAATAGCATTGTATGCTTGATATTCAATCTCTTTTCCATCTAGTCTATTTGATCACTCTCGATGAAAACTATTCTGAACCGAAGATTTCATCATTGTACTTACGACCGGAAACAAATCGTTTCTCAGTATTTTCTTTACAATTTTCAAAAAGTGGCTCTGAAATTATCTGTGGCGCAAGCGACAATTGTGTGTATATATTCGACTTAGAAAAACAGCAACGGACCTTACGTGTATGTGTTGACAACGATTGAGAATTGTTTTGACAACTTGTGCGTTTATTGTACAGGTCGAAGCTCATCGGAGCGATGTCAATGCTGTTCGTTTTATTGATGATTCGAATGCATTGCTTGCTAGTGGTTCAGATGATGGCCTCGTTCTTGTTTGGGATCGACGAGCACTGAATGAAGCACAACCGAAACCAGTTGGAACTTTCGCGGGTCATAAAAGTGGAATTACTTTTGTACATAGCCGAGTATGAATGAAATCTTTAGAGATGACCCGATTAAGTTTGTTCATCGTAGATGGATTCACGGTATTTAATTTCCAACTCTAAAGATCAGAGTATTAAATTGTGGGATATGCGCCGTTTTGCTGATGAATCAGCCATATCGCGAAGTCTTAAAGTATCCAATGCAGTTAGTCGTGTTTGGGATTACCGAGTCGGCGTTCAATCATTATCACGTACGAACGAATGTATTCATTCTTACCGAAATCTCTACGGAATACTTTGATTCTAGTGCACAAAGAACAAATCCCTGGCGATCCCAGTGTTTGTACATACAGAGAACACAGTGTTGGCTATACACTTATACGATGTTATTTTTCGCCCGCGTTTACTACGGGACAACGCTACATTATCACAGGATCATCGAATGGTTGTGTTTACAGTGAGTGAACTTTTCTCGACCGACAGTTTCATAAATGAACAACTAACTTGCTCTAGTATATGACGTTCTCACTGGATCAGTTGAACGATGCCTTCGCATTCGAAATAATTATTACGGCTCAGAACGAGAGAAATGTGTACGCGATGTCGCATGGCATCCATACGACGGTTACATTGTGTCGACATCGGTAAGTTTTATTTGAACGACGACGCATTGTACTGTTTGATTTATTCTAGTGGGATAACAGACGAGCACATGTTCGATGGACTCATAAAATGACTGATTCTTCAGAGCCGTGTTTATCACCACCAGTAGAAACAAAAACTGTTTCTGTACAGACACCATCTTCTCCATCATTGAATCATTCGACAGAACTCTCAGGCTTGTTCCGGAGATATTTACTTCAACAATCTCACGACAGTGGCTTCAATGTAGATAGCGACGACGAAGACGATGGACCGTTTTGAAGTTCAGTGATTTCCGACGTTTTCTTTTCTATTTGATTTGCAAATTGCGTTTCGCTTTAAATCCGGTGTTTATTAACATATATAGTTTTTTGACAAAGAGCAAAGAATTTTTTTTCGAATAAAAACAAATATTTGGCAATTCAATGTCAACATTTCTGTATAAAAATAAACATTTTCATATCATTGTTCATCAGTTTAACACAGAAGTCTTCAGTTCATTCTAAATGTCATATCAAATGAAGTAAAACACGACAAAAAGGAGTAGACAAATAAGAAACGCTACAGGAGAGACTGGCACTGCGTTATCAGTTGTATCTGTTATAGCAGAAGATGAAACATTAGGATTTATTCTGGCTGATACAGACGACGCTGGATTTAAATATGCACCACTGGTAGTTTGTTGTATCCAATCTTGATAAGCAGCGACACGAGTATAAACTCCCATCGCGTTTGCACGTGCACATCCATCACCGTAACTAGTCAGACCGACTAAAACCCATTGATTGCTCGTAGTAAACATCATAAGTGGACCACCTGAATCCCCTTGGCATGTATCTAAAATAGAACAGAAACAGAAAAGGTTAATGGCACAACAAAAAACCGAAATAATTACCTTTACCACCACCATAAACACCGGCACAGAGCTGTTTTTGTTGATTGTACAAAACCGAATAACACGTTGGATCAGTGTAGGCTATCGTCTCAACTGTGACTTGCTGTAGATAATATGGCAAGGAACCATCTTCTGTCAATGTACCCCATCCAATTGCGACAACCTATCGACGAATGATGACATTTGAAAGTCGAAATACAAAACAGAATCACGTACAGATAAACCAGCAGCTGGCCATTCGCCAGCAGATAGAGTTGCTGAATCAACTGATGGTATACAAACTGGTTTAACACTTGAATTTGAGATTGTTAATGGAGAACTAAGACGTATTAAAGCAATATCATTAACATGAGTACTACTGACGTAACTCGGATGCACTGTAATACTGGATGCGACTCGAGATTGCCCTGAGAATCGTGCATTCGAACCAGCATACACAGTCACTTTCGATGCTGCGAGTCCGGATACGCAATGTGCTGCGGTGATTACCCACGAACTTGATATAACACTTCCGCCACATAATGCTTGATTATTTATTGAAATTGACACTGCCCAACTCCAAGTACTTGTTGCTGCTGTTTCTCCTCCGACAATTCGAGAAACTGTTGCTGAATTCGGTGAACAACCACATGATACTGTTGGATCACATGAATACAAATATTGATGAGTTTGCTGCACAAGGACAAGTAGAAGTACAGTGCAATAACTGATGATGTCGTGCTTGTATCCTAGATTCATTTCGACGTCGAATGACTGTGCGTCGAAAATATTAAATATGTGAGTAAACCTCTGTAGCAACGTACTTTTTTCTCTTTCTATTTTTTCCTCTTCCGATAATGCCCAACAATATTTATTCAGTAACAGTTGTTTGCATTACTCATGGTTGAATAAAAATCGATTGCAATGTCTTAACATTATGCTCACAATAAAACTTTTTTCTTCCTCGATAAAATTCTCTCGGAAAGAAAGAACACTTCATCTGATCGTTAAGAAAAAGAACATTTTTCTTGGTATTTTTTTAGTCGGAACATGACGAAAACATCTCGACAATAATCACGACAGCATCTAAAAATCAGCGAACGTGTGTGTCAGAGATTTTTCTCCAATAGATTTCTATTTAAATCGATGGGAAGTGACGTTCATACGACTGCTATTGAGAAAATGTTACAAAAACATAGAAGAGAAAAAAGTACATATGATAATTATAGTGGTTGTCGAGTAAACACAGCTATACAAGTACTTTTACAGAACAAATTTCGGAGATCGGTTACTTGTTCTTAATGACAATAGCAAAAATATGCATCAGATACCTTTTTCACTTATCTTTGATCTCCAAACGATTTATCTTGTGATGAAACCAGGTTTTTTGTTTAACAACTAGCGCCATCTTTCCGCAATTCATTTCACGCTGGTCATTTTGTTCCTAAGATACCATTGCTGAGAGCGATCAATGGATTAGATTTGTGGTTATTTCTTTTTCTTTGTCAATCGTTGATCTAATCAGTTGACATAGAAAAAATGCTTGATTCGCAGCAGAAATCTTCACGACCATTCAGATCTATAACTCCTCGAAAAAAATCAGTTCGCTTTAATATCACATCTCCATCACCACGAATTCCTTCGTTAATCAACGAAAGCGATTCGGCAAGTCATCGTCAACACCCATTGAATGTGTCCTATACAATACCCTCGACGACAGTCAATATCGATCATGTCACAAATCAATCTCATATGCACCATCTGCACGATCGTGTCGAATACATTCCGACGACACGACGGAATCATTTACAAATTACAGGAGAAAAAATTCTTCCTCAACCACAGACACTCGACGAGCTTCATCAGTTTATGAAGGTGAAAGCAGCAAACCTTCGAAAAAACATGACACATGTAACAGATACATTTATTCACGCCAGCACACATTTGAATCGGATAAAAGACGGTAGAGAATCATTTCAAGTGTTTCATCCGACAATTTCATTCTGTTTTAGAACAACAAACTGCACTTAAACGGCCAAGTCGTATACCTATATCAGTTCGTCATCGTTCACCCTCGCCACCAGTTGTTATTTACCGTAAACCACAGCATCGGGCACTCGATGATTTACGCTGGTATTGTTTAGCAAGAAAGTTTTCTATTCTCTGGCAAAAACATGTTTTCGGATACCATCTACGTCGCATTAAGTCATTTTATGAACGAAAATTGTTAAACAAATACTTTTATGTTTGGCGAGAAACGATTCAAGATGACCATATTGAGTCAATCGCTATTGAATTTTACCATCGATGTTTGCTCAAAACGCATTTTCAAATTTGGCTCAATTTTACTTCACAAACTCAAAAAGCAATCGACCATTTAAATCGCAAACGATTGCAAAATACCTGGAACATGTGGAAAATACAGTTTAACAAAAGATATGTTCATCAACAACAAGTTCAACTGGCCACCGAACAATATCATCGTCAACTAGCAGCTCGTGTACGTTTTCTCTTCAGTCTTTGATGAATATTTGAAATCTTTTTTTTAAAGTTTTATTACACTTGGCAAGTGAATACACAACAGCGACGACAAGAACACGAAAAACATTTACGAGCCAATTACCACTATCGCATTCATTCACAAAGAATATGTTTCAACGCCTGGTTAACATATTCCGATTACCGGCGAAAGAAGAATACTCATAAAAGTTCGACAAGCTGCACCTTTTACTCCCAAAAAAGACTTCCTTACATTTAGAACGCGTACATGAATACTATCAAAAACATCTGCTCGAGAAAATCTACCGAAATTGGAAACAAGCTTTGACAAACAAACTGCTCATGCAACAACATGAGCATCGATTGGCTCAATTGCAAGAACGAGTTCTCATGCGGTGGGCATTCGAACAGTGGAAATCACGTAAGATGACTAAAAGATTTGTTTTTGTACCAGCAAAGTCTTTTGTAGATATGAACGATCTAGTTGACGAACAACGAATGATGCATATGGCTGAACAGTACAGCGATCAAAGAATTATGGTAAGAAAAAAAAAGATTTTCATCCTTGATTCGGATACAGATAAGCAAAACAATGCCGCAACTTGTAATTTTTGTATAGCGTTCAGCGTTTGTTATTCTTCAAAAATATGTAGCGAAACGCCGTATGAAACAACGGTTGAATTGGATCGCTGTTCAACATCGAGCACGAATGGTATACAGATCTATTCATTAGTTCATTTGAATATAAAGATAAAAGTCTTCCGATTCTAGATTCAATGTGTTTACTATCGTGTTTGGAAACACCGAATGGAACAGCGTGAAAATATTCTCATGTTCAATGAATTCCAAAAAGCAGACTCGTTTTACAATATGAAAATAACCATTCGTTATTGGTTCTGTTGGCGACGATACGTTCAAGATTGTCGAGAAGAAAATGTAAATCATCATAAACTATTCGTTTTCAACTTGAACCATTTTTGTTGTTGTAACAGGCTCAACTTCACGCAGCAGCAACATATCATAATTCCAAATTATTACGTAAATATTTTCATCTTCTACGTGCTAACATCACTGTTGAACGTCATGAACAGCTACTGGAGAAACGAGCAGATGATCATTATTGGTAAGCACGGTCACAGCTTATCTTTTCTCTATCAATGACTTTTTTTGTTCTAGTTTACGGTATTTGCGATTGTACTACAATTATTGGAAAGAACAAACACGACGTTATGAAGAGTATCAGATGAATTACAGAATCGTAAGTTAGAGTGTGCGTGAGCGAGTCGCTTTCGTGTTTCAATGGATCTTCTTAGGCAATTGTTCATGAAGAAAAACGAATGCGAGAACGATTCTTCAATCTATGGTTGAATCGAGCCCATTCACGATTGATCGACAACGAACAGCACGTAGATAATGATCATTTTTTTGAAATCCGTCGCATCTCTCTCGTGTATTCAGATTGTTGCTGAAAGACATTACATCCGAAGTATACTCGTACGCGCTTGGTTAGCCTGGCGACAAATCATTGACGATCGTCACAATGAAGAACGATCTGAACGTATTGCCGTTCAGTTCTATTATCATAACATCGAAAGACGCGTGTTACACGCATGGAAATTAGTAAGGAAGCTCGATCCAAACTTTAAAAAATCGGCTTGTCTTTTCTTCTAGTTTGTTCGTCATTGCCATTACATGAAACAAATGTACCGTGAAAGTGAACAGTTTTATTTACAACATCGAGGTCGAACAGTATATTCTCAGTGGTTAAATAAAGCACGACATCGACGAAGATTGATGACAATTGTTAATGAACGTTATGAACGTCAACAACGTACTCTATTAAGGTATATTACGATAAGATTTCTATTTTAACGTCTGGGAAGGTCCCCGTCGGGGCACATTCAACAGAATATTCTCCAATTGAGCATCAGGAAATGTGCCAGTTTATTTTTAGAGACTTGAGATTGCACTTTTACTGATATATGAGAATACCTGTTCTGATCATATTCTCTTTCTTCCATCAATTAGGCATTATCTTCGTCAATGGCGTAATAGTGTACAAGAAGGTAAAGATGATCGTCGATTGTTGCAATATGCTCAAGATCATTATGATCGTTCGTTGAAACGCAAAGTTCTTATTGCTTGGAATAATGAAATGATCCAGCAAGTAATGATCGATAATGAGAATGAAATTAAATTGAACAAGTATAAACAACGCAAAGACCATCTACAATTGACTAGCATTTACAACCGTTGGAAAGAAGTTACCGTTGAACATGTTCGAGAACGGTTTCTCCTTCAACGTGCACAAGTATTCTATGTCAAAAGTGTACTGAACAAATACTTCTCACAATGGAAAGAACAACATCACTTTGATATGCGAATTAAAGTAAAATAAAACATATCGAATGTTTGTTTTATATATACTGTCTGTTGAATAGTTACTTGAACGACAAGCGATTTGGTTCGATCGGATGCGTTTAATGAGTCGAATGTATACTCAATGGAAACAAAGTTGGCACATCGAACAACGAGTACACGAACAAAAACATCGAGCATTGCTTTTCTGGGCGCTACAATTGCAGAAAAAGGTTTTGCATTAACTTTTAGTATTTGTTCTTTTGAATTTAGTTTTCAGTGTTTTCTCCATTGGTTGATCTATTTTACTGAACGAAAGAGAAAGAAAGCACGTTATAACGAAGCTACACATCGTCGACATGATGAACTAGTACGAAATAGTTTACGTCAGTTTTTAGTCTACACGGATCACACGAAACTTCGACGGCAAGCTTTATTTATCCATCAACAAGTTTATGTACGTTTTTCGAATTTCAACAGTTCATATAAGTCAATCTCTATTTTACCGTTTAGTTATATCATGATCGCAACGCTCTCGCATCGAAATACTTTTCCAAATGGCGAGCATTTGTGAAAGAATCATTAGCACGCAAACAATTAACACAACAGTTCATGAAAAGAAAAACAACTGCTGTGCCTATCACGAAGAATCCGCTGGATCTGGTCAAATTTGACAACAGTCCTCCAAAGTAAATCAAAGATTTCACCTCGAGTATCCCTCAAATTCTTTCTCCTATTAGAATAACCAATCGACCACGTCCACGTAAACCGGCATTTCTTTCTGATTCATTTTCGGCAACAACCATCGACAAAAGGTAAATCTTTTTTTCAATTTCATCTTTACTATTTTCATCAGCTTCTATAGAGAATCGGATATTCGCACAATAAACGTACGCAGTCCTACATCATCACCACCACGACAACCTCCTCCAACAATCGATCATTCTCTACATTCTCCATTCATCACTGTAAAACAACCATTAGCCACTCCTCAAGATCCATTCCCGTCTTCACCACCTGCACCTATTCTTCTTCCACCATCAGCATTTCAAATAGCTCATAACGAAATCAGGATGCCATTATCATCTCGTGAGACAACCAATGCGCGAAATCCTCCAATTCTTCCTCATCGACCGTATTCCACTCAACCTACGTCAACAATTCTCCTCAACAAAGATAATTTATTAGATGTCAAACAACGATTAGAAATCTATCTCAACAATAAAGCTAGATTAAAGTAAACAATCGCAAATCTAATATTTTCACTTCGTTGACATTTTTTTCTTTCTTCTACTTAGACGTCTACGACAACAATTAGCTAATTTACCATCATCAGAAATCGACACAAAAGTAAACTCTAAAAAAACGCTTCATACTCATTGTAAACTATAATTTTTCTCTCTCGTAGCTCGAACAAGAATGCCAACAATTAAGTACATTTATAGCTTCGGAAAAACTCCATTTGACTAGCGTGCTACAAAATTTATAAAACTCATTTTCAAGTGCCTTGCTATGTTTTTTTCTATGAAAGTTACTACGACCAATTTGCTTGTGTTTTGTTTTATATATATACATATAAATATAAATAATGGATAGATTACTCATTAAATAAATGAAATCATCGATCTCGATTGTTCTCCTTTGTTAATGCACTCCTGCAATGGGTTACCAATAATATATAGATTAAGAATAGGTCAGCGAATTTCATTTGAATTATTCAGTATGTTTTCTCTGACTTGTTCGCATCAGAAAACGATGAATAGTTATAAATAACCAGTCGGATTTTGATCTTCTTTGCTCTCTCTCTTCCTATTTGATAAATCACGTCATAATTTTTCACTTGTCAAATGTTAATCATGAATGAATATAAAAAGTGAGAGAATGTGCACGGAATAATGAGAAGTTTTTTGTCGGTTGTTGATGAGGAAAAACGAGAGGAAAGAAAAATGGCAAGCGGATCTTTCTTTTCATTTTGACAATTCCAGGTCGAAACAAAACACGCACATCGATCTCAGAAAAATAATAATAGTCGAGTTTTTTGTTGCGAATATTTCCTCGCACTCCTCATCATAGCGATGTAAAAACAAAAAAAGTATGTTTCTATATCCATTAGAAAACCGAGGATGAAATGAATATACCGAAGAAAAGAAATTAATGTCATTCTTTTGTTGGTCGTCGCGGAGTAATTACTCTCAAAGTGTTGCTTTGGAGTTAACGAAGATCCGATTTGAGTCAAAAACAAGAAGAAAGCAACTTGACAAATATTTGATTCATTCTTCTTTTTCTAGACACTTTGATAATTAAGTGCGTTTATATGGAACAGTCTTATCCAGCGAAACTCTCAGCATTCACATCCATCAATTCCGATGAACAATCGCCGACAACGATTTGTGGAGAAGGATATATCTACACAGGTCCGCTGAGTTCGCAATGCTACCAACTTCCATCGAAATGTGTCGAAGAAGTCAAATCTGGAACAACGAACAATGAGACTAATAATCAATATCAATTCAAAGTTATGCTATTAGGCGATAGTGGTGTAGGTACGTTGGAGTTTTTCGTCGATAAGTTCAGAGAATTTGCTTGAATTTTAGGTAAAACATGTTTACTTATACGGTTCAATGATGGCGCGTTTCTGACAGGAAGTTTCATTACAACGGTTGGAATCGACTATCGAAGTAAAGTCGTGACACTTGGCGATAAGAAGATCAATCTTCAAATCTTTGATACGGTAACGCAATATATGAAATATTTCACCTACGAGCAATCAAATCATGTTAGCTCAAAATAGGTTTCCGAGGTTGATGTCATCTAATATGTAATGAGAAGGTTAGTAATAAAACACGCTGAGATTCCTCTTCGTTGACGATTAGAATTTCTTTACCTGAAAGCAATGAACTGATGCATAAAGTTAATCTTTGCAAACCATTTTCTTCAACTGAGTGATTCTAATGAGAAAAAAAAACAACAACAACGTTTTGTTTTGAAGGCCGGCCAGGAACGTTATCGCTCGGTGACCCATTCATACTATCGTGATGCTCACGCATTGTTGTTACTCTACGACATCACATCGTATTCGTCGTTCGAAAACATTTCGTCATGGTTAAGTGAAATCAAAGAATGTACGCAAAATGATATTATTATTATGTTGATTGGAAATAAAGTCGATAAATCTCAACGTGTGGTCTCACGTGAGTCTGGTGAACGTTTAGCTCGTGATTTTCAAATAAGTTTTCTCGAAACATCGGCGAAAACTGGTCAAAATGTTGAACTGGCATTTATGGCGACAGCTCAAGCATTGCTCGACAAAAAAATCAATGAAACCAATGCTCATCTTTTATTGAATGATTTAGTCAAAACTAATAATTCAGTGACACATTATTCATGTTGTTAACATCAAGTTTTTCTCTGGTTGTGAATAGATATTTGACGCGACATATTGCAATTGTAAACACATATTGTTTGCTTGAATGAGACGAGAAGCAAACTGCTGATCTATGAGGAGAAAACCGGTAAATAAACTATGAAATATTCGTGTGAATGTTCTACCTAGCAATTGGTGAATATCGATGAATTGTAATAAGGTGGGTGATGGAGATGTGGGAAAGTTTTTCATCACTATTTCGAATTCATGTTGATTGAGTAGTGGGCTTTGAGATATCTCGAAAAGAAAGATCAGCTGGCAAGATGACGGAATGAGGTAGACTGAGGTTTGTTCAAATAGACGAGCAAGGAGATATATCACAGATGCTTGTAAACGAGTAAGAATTGGACCGGATTGTATGTAGTAAGTACCATTTTGTGATTGTAACTACAAAAGAGATTATTCAAGAGGTCGAGTTGACAAGTTTGCCGTCTGGTATACCTTCATCTGACAGTAATCGAGGAATAGTTGGAGTTGCTCAAATTGATGATGAGATATTTCTGATGAAGAAATACGTCGCAATGACGTTAGATCTTCTTGTTTTATTATGAATGTGTTAGTTGTGTTGATATTTGAGCATAGTTCGAGCAGATATCGATTAGAAAAACAAGAATTTCGTATATATGCCGATGCTTTCCCATAGACAAGATCGACTCTCATCGGTTTATCTGCGACTATTTGTCCAACAAATACACAAGGATTTATTACAAGCGGGTTATCGATAATTCGACATAATGTTTGACAGAGCGAACACAAATCACTCTCTTGATTGTTAGTGCAAGTTAAACAAAAGAATCCACTTTGAATTTTTTTCCGAATGATATCAAAGTCAACTTGATGCTGGTTGTGAAACGTACCGATTCGAGTGATCCGTTGATTTCCGAGGTAAATATGTTTTGATTGTTGATCTGCTTTGATCAAATGTCGATCGGTATCCAGCAATTGTCGCACTTGACACTCGTTGAGGAATCGATCCAATGTCTGCTGTTTGAGTTTATGTAATTTCTTCATAAATCGTCGGTTGAGATTTTGAAAAAAATAAAGATTATGCTGAATGGTATTAATCTGATATGATTGAAATAATTGCGCACATTGAAGTAGTTGTGTAAGAAACGAAGCGGAATATGAAACAGATTCGAGTTGTACATCGACTGTGAAACAATTCACGAACTTTTCGCGTTGAAAATCCATACAAACCACGTACATCTCAGAGTTTCCTTTCTTGAAAAACAAATCATCATTTGTCCCTACTTGCAAACCTCCGTCATTCTTACTTTACTTGTCTTGGGTTTGAACATTGATATCTAAATAGTACCATTCAATTCCAGCCGAAGAAATTACACAGTCAATTTACCTGACTGAACATTCGATAGAGTAAATAAATCAAATCAACCGTCATCTTTTCAAATGTGGTGAATAATTTCAAAACGAAATTCCCGTGTGTTAGTAAACACGACAATGCAATGTAAACTTCAGTTTTCAATAACGGATACACTAAACATTCCTGTTCACCGGGGTTATTTTGTACATCGAAACTTCCATCAGCTGTAATCTAAAAACAACACAAACAATCCCGCTGTAATTAATTCATGATATGAGATTCAAATTCAGTCGAACTTCAATTCATCGGAGATTAACAAGACTCGTGTCACGATAGATCTATTCGTTTTATAATTAATTCTGTTAGTGTCTGGAGAATATCCCTCTCTCTATCATGGAAATTAATATACACCTTCTCACGGTCGCTCAAGGCCATTGATAACGAAAGAAAAAAAGGAGTGATTTACGCAATAGATATCGTATATTTGACATAATAAAAGAGTAGAAAAGGTAATTTTGAACAAGTCGCATTTGAAGTGATTTTCAACATGTTTAATGTCATTGTGGTTTTATTTACGAAGTTAATTGAAAAAAAAAGTCGCTTCGAGTCTAAATGATACTCTTACATAATCGTCTCATTTACTTGCGTTCGAAAGATTCATCCTCGCAGTCGACAATACTTGATGGTCTTTCAACGATGATATAACATGTCTTCGCTCTCGAGATAATCCTATTTTCTTCTTTTACAAAGAAAATCGCTTTTGAATCGATACATTCATTTGATCGATTCTCTTCCTGATGATGTACATCTTTCTTCTGAATATAAATCAATTAGTTTCATTAAATCCCTTCGCTCTTGCACAAGAATGTCGTGGACAATGAGGAAATGTTCAAGTCGAATGAATCTTTCTATTCGACTTCGATTGTTGTCAATGAGAAAGCTCTCCTTTCTTATTCTAACAATGCACTTACTAGACTAAAGCCCATTGGTCGAAAATGCGATATGTAATAATCAATATTAGCTTGACTCATTAGATTTCCTGTATTATCAATCCCGAAATTCCAATGATTCTCGTCATCCATCGTATGAAATATTAACCGATCATCATCAATTAGCATCGATGCTGTTGATTCATCGTGCTCATAATAAGGATTCAAAGTCTGAGCGAACCATCGCCATTCGATGTTTTTCATGTCTAAAAGAGAAAACAAAGAAATCTCCTATGCTATTTGCCATTTGTGTTTCACCTCGAGTGACAAGGAAATGATTTAAAGCAGCAATAAACGCCCCCGGTGCTTCACATAGATGCAATGTTCGCCATGGTTCATTTTCCTCACAATTGATCAATGAAAAGTTAGCTAAAATTTCGAACATCTTTGCCCATGCCTGAGTTCCGACTTCAATCTGTAATTTTTCTCGTAAATACGGCACAATTGTCGAGGCAATGTTCATATACGCCGTATGTCTGAACAAATAAATAACAAACAAAAGTTAATCAAGATGAATTTTCTTCATGTGTTCTTATCGGAATTGACTAATGATCTCAACACTTGAATGATGTATGTTCGCCTTTTTCCCCTATCAAAATGATTAATAGGACAATAGATTCGAACCTGTTCCATTCGGCAATATCTTTATCAGAAAGTAATGATTTGACTTCATTCAGTTGTTGTTTCATGGCATATAACTTCTCTAATAAATCAGATAGATTTCCATCTTTTACGTCATCACTAAAATGACAATGATCCATTGAGGAATAGTTCGAACATTTGCATTACTTTTCAGCAAGAAAGTCAAATCGAACGTCAGTATGTTCAACTGTAGATCGTCTATCGTTAATATCTTTTCGTTTAACATCATTGGCATCGTCTGATTCATGCTGTCGTTTTCTTGTTGTTGTCGTTTGATCAATCATTCTATTTACATTCATCTTTTTCCTTTATTTGTCTAAAATAAATATATACAAAGAATTTCTATCGAACGCTCTCTTTCATCCACGCCGGTCATTTTTTGTTTCTTCATCTTTGATAAAGAACAAACGGATATATATAATTGATTACTCTAGTTGAATAGATTCTTCTTCTTTTTTTTTCGTTTACAAATCATTTGCAAAGCAAAATAATAAACAACAACAGCGAAAAAAGAAAAGGAAGCGAATTATTCCCAAACCCCAAAAGAAATTCTAATCACTGTCAAGTCTATGTATCTATAATCTGACACAACCTGTCTTCGATAGAACGAGTGAACGAGAGAAAAAAAGGAAGAAAGAGAAAAAGCTTTATATGCACACGTTTTAAAATAAGTCAAAGCGAGAGAAGAAAGCTAACAAAGTAATAAATGACATTCTCAAAAAAGTTTTAGTCGCTTCTTCAGATCAACACGACGCCATTCGGGTAAACGATAATATTCCATACGAGTCATGTGGAATAACGAATGAAATTCCTCATCCGCTAAATGACGCTAAATAGAACAAGATCGAAAATTCGTTCGGTGATAAGAAGTGTCAGTCTACCTCGAGATGGTCTCGATCGACATCCGATGGTAATCGTTGTTTCGGTATCACTTTTAAGTCTTCGTATGGATAAATTTTTGGATTGCTCATCAACGCCGGCGCTGAATGAGTCGAATGTGCGTGGTGTGACTGTGTCCATCTAGCGTCGACGTCAACTGTCTAAATTGAAAAGGGAAACAATGAAAAACACAAGTAATAATTATCAAAGGTGATAATAAATGACACGCGAATCTCTGGAGAACGCGTGTTAAGATATCGCTGTCGTTCAACGTACCTTTGTTGACTTATTTTGATCACCATCGTTGGAAACTAGATGAGGGAGACAGCATGAGAAGTCGTAGGTGAAATAGGTGAGACGACTTACAACTTGAATTCGTAGTCGAATCGAAATCACAACTTCGTTGGATGTCAAGATGATTTGATAACGTTTGAATTTTGGGCGATGGTGATAGGCTATCATCAGGTCGAAGTACTAATGTTTCACTTCTTTGCTGATATCTCGGTAAAGTAATCCGTTTTCTTCCAGCTGGTGTTGTGTAAATTGATGCTGATAAACCAACAAGGCTATCGTCTTGATTAGTTGTTGATGACGAATGCGTATGTACACGTCTGGATGGAGATGCGAAGGTTGGCGATTGAAATCGACAACGACGAGGTGGTTCAATCGCTGCCGAAGGTGAACGAGAAGCTTTCCATGGATCGAGTGGTAATTGTCTCGCAATGATTTTCTCTTGAATACGTAAATCTTCGAGTAGAGCATTGGCCATACCAGATGATTCTTTGATTTTCGACATTTCATTAATGTCTTTTTCGAGTTGTTCATCATGTCGTAATTCGCCATCAGCATCATTATCATCATCATCCTGAACACTATTGCCAACTTCATGGATATCATGAGTCATGCTTTCGGTGGGAACTTGGTGATCAGATATCGTCTCGCTATGATTGGAACGAGATTCACTTTGACCACGATTGGTCTTCATCAACTCTGGTACAGCTTGAAGTGCAATCGGTGCAGGCCAGTCCAAAGATTCGATCTTTCGGGGCGCTTCAGGATCAGGTATGAACCCACCCGAATATCGCGAAAGAACAATAGGCTCCTTTTCAATGGGAGGTTCATGATCCGGTGTTGCTGTTACCGATTGTGGTGTCGAACAATGAATTTTACGAATTTTTGTTTGTCCTACGAAGAAGATCGATGAAACAAAACAACTGTTTTCTTAATTTAGAAATCAATCTGTACCAGTGACTAATGCTTTCATTCCTTTCTTCGTGCCAGGTATTGTAAATGTCTGTGGTCGATTATATGAAAACCCAACTAGAAGAAAAACAAAGAAATTAGCTGTGTTTTGATAACATAGCAAATTCTATCAACGATGTTGTTACTCAAGTATGCCTATTTATTAGGTACATTGACAAATTTTTCTTCAATCACCTTCGTTTGCGTTTATTTTACATTAATATTAAATCAAGTATCAACCTGTCAATTCTTCTTTTCATTCAGACGCACTCGCTTATATATACGCGACGACAAAGCTGATTGTAATATTGTCTATTGATCATGATCGTTCGTAGACAATATACTACTTCGACATCGCTCTTGGATCTTTTCTTTGATAAGCACGAGAGAGAGAGAGAAGGCGAGAGAGGGAAGAGGAAAACGAGCCATATCCCATTACATCATCTGTAAAACAAAGCACATTAGTCAAGTGAACATCTACGTGCATGTGCATATGTGTATGTATACGTTTAATTGAATTATGATCTTTACTATCATGAATAGGAAAAGAAGAAAAAAGAACTGAGATTTAATGCTTTCTGATTGACATAATCCTTTTCGCTCAACTATTGTTTAACTTGACTTTAAACTGTGATCCTGATAATAATAGGATGAAGTACGAAGGCAAAACTTTAATATCAACACTTACTCATTTCTTTACGTAAGGACAGAGTTTGCTGTTGCTGCTGGTGAACCATCAACATTATCGGTCGCTTGTGTATGTGTGCGTGTCGTCTTCTTATCGCTTCGTTGTTAATAGTAGCTGCACACACACACACAAAGCAAAGCAAAGCAAAATTGGTTTTTTNAAAATAATAATAATAGTCGAGTTTTTTGTTGCGAATATTTCCTCACACTCATCATCACGGCGATGTAAAAACAAAAAAAAAAGTATGTTTTTATATCCATTAGAAAACCGAGGATGAAATGAATATACAGAAGAAAAGAAATTAATGTCATTTCTTTGTTGGTCGTCGAGGAGTAATTACTATCAAAGTGTTGCTTTGGAGTTAAAGAAGATCCGATTTGAGTCAAAAACAAGAAGAAAGCAACTTGACAAATATTTCATTCTTCTTTTTCTAGACACTTTGATAATTAAGTGCGTTTATATGGAAAAGTCTTATCCAGCGAAACTCTCAGCATTCACATCCATCAATTCCGATGAACAATCACCCACAACGATTTGTGGAGAAGGATATATCTACACAGGTCCGCTGAGTTCGCAATGCTATCAACTCCCATCGAAATGTGTCGAAGAAGTCAAATCTGGAACAACGAACAATGAGACTAATAATCAATATCAATTCAAAGTTATGCTATTAGGCGATAGTGGTGTAGGTACGTTGAAGCTTTTCGTTGAGAAGTTCAGAGAATTTGCTTGAATTTTAGGTAAAACATGTTTACTTATACGGTTCAATGATGGCGCGTTTCTGACAGGAAGTTTCATTACGACGGTTGGAATCGACTATCGAAGTAAAGTCGTGACACTTGGCGATAAGAAGATCAATCTTCAAATCTTTGATACGGTAAGGCAATATATGAAATGTTTCACCTTCGCCGAGCAATCAAATCATGTTTTCGAGGTTGATGTCATCTAATATGTAATGAGAAGGTTAGTAATAGAACACGCTGAGATTCCTCTTCGTTGACGATTAGAATTTCTTTACCTGAAAGCAATGAACTAATGCATAAAGTTAATCTTAGCAAGTCATTTTCTTCAGCTGAATGATTCTAATAAAGAAAAAAACAACAACGTTTTGTTTTGAAGGCCGGTCAAGAACGTTATCGTTCGGTGACCCATTCATATTATCGTGATGCTCACGCATTGTTGTTACTCTATGATATTACATCGTATTCGTCGTTCGAAAACATCTCGTCATGGTTAAGTGAAATCAAAGAATGTACGCAAAATGATATTATTATTATGTTGATTGGAAATAAAGTCGATAAATCTCAACGTGTGGTCTCACGTGAGTCTGGTGAACGTTTAGCTCGTGATTTTCAAATAAGTTTTCTCGAAACATCGGCGAAAACTGGTCAAAATGTTGAACTGGCATTTATGGCGACAGCTCAAGCATTGCTCGACAAAAAAATCAATGAAACCAATGCTCATCTTTTATTGAATGATTTAGTCAAAACTAATAATTCAGTGACACATTATTCATGTTGTTAATATCAAGTTTTTCTCTGGTTGTGAATAGATATTTGACGTGACATATTGCACTTGTAAACACATATTGTTTGCTTGAATGAGATGAGAAGCAAACTGTTGATCTATGAGGAGAAACCCAACAAATAAACTATGAAATATTCGTGTGAATGTTCTACCTAACAATTGATGAGTATCGATGAACTGCAATAATGTCGATGACGAAGGTATGGGAAAGTTTTTCATGACTGTTTCGTATTCATGTTGGTTGAGTAGTAGATTTTGAGATATCTCGAAGAGAAAGACCAGCTGGCAAGATGACGGAATGAGGTAGACTGAAGTTTGTTCAAATACACGAGCAAGGAGATATATCACAGATGCTTGTAAACGAGTAAGAATTGGACCGGATTGTATATAGTAAGTACCATTTTGTGATTGTAACTACAAAAGAGATTATTCAAGAAGTTGAGCTGACAAGTTTGTTATCTAGCACACCTTCATCTGACAGTAATCGAGGAATAGTTGGAGTTGCTCAAATTGATAATGAGATATTTCTAATGAACAAATACGTCGCATTGACATTAAATCTTCTTGTTTTATTGTAAATGTGTTAGATGTGTTGATCTTTGAGCATAGTTCGAGCAGATATCGATTAGAAAAACAAGAATTTCGTATACATGTCGATGCTTTCCCGTAGACAAGGTCGATCATCATCGGTTTATCTGCGACTATTTGTCCAACAAATACAAAAGGATTTATCACAAGCGGGTTATCGATAATTTGACATAATGTTTGACAGAGCGAACACAAATCACTCTCTTGATTGTCAGTGCAAGTTAAACAAAAGAATCCACTTTGAATTTTTTTCCGAATAATATCAAACTCAATTTGATGCTGGTTGTGAAACGTACCGATTCGAGTGATTCGTTGGTTTCCGAGGTAAATATGTTTCGATTGTTGATCTGCTTTAATCAAATGTCGATCGGTATCCAACAATTGCCGCACTTGACACTCGTTGAGGTATCGATCCAATGTCTGCTGTTTGAGTTTATGTAATTTCTTCATAAATCGTCGGTTGAGATTTTGAAAAAAATAAAGATTATGCTGAATGGTATTAATCTGATACGATTCAAATAATTGCGCACATTGATGTAGTTGTGTAAGAAATGATGCGGGATATGAAACGGATTCGAGTTGTACATCGGTTGTAAAACAATTCACGAACTTTTCGCGTTGAAAATCCATACAAACCACGTACATCTCGGAGTTTCCTTTCTTGAAGAACAAATCATCATTTGTCTCTACTTGCAAACTTCCGTCATTCTTACTTTACTTGTCTTGGGCTTGAACATTGATATCTAAACAGTACCATTCAATTCCAATCCAAGAAATTACAGAGTCGATTTACCTGACTGAACATTCGATAGAGTAAATAAATCAAATCAACCGTCATCTTTTCAAACGTGGTGAATAGTTTCAAAACGAAATTCCCATGTGTCAGTAAACACGACAATGCAATATAAACTTCAGTTTTCAATAACGGATATACTAAACATTCCTGCTCACCGGGATTATTTTGTACATCGAAACTTCCATCAGCTGTAATCTAAAAATAACACAAGCAATCCCGCTGTAATTAATTCATGATATGAGATTCAAATTCAGTCGAACTTCAATTCATCGGAGATTAACAAAGCTCGTGTCACGACAGATGTATTCGTTTTATTAATTAATTCTGTTAATGCCTGGAGAATTTCCCTCTCTCTATCAAGGAAATTAATATACACCTTCTCACGGTCGCTCAAGGCCGCTGATAACGAAAGAAAAAAAAAAGAAGTGATTTACGCAACCGATATCGTATATTTGTCATAATAAAAGAGCAGAAAAGGTAATTTTGAACAAGTCTCATTTGAAGTGATTTTCAACATGTTTAATGTCATTGTGGTTTTATTTACGAAGTTAATTGAAAAAAAAAAGTCGCTTCGAGTCTAAATGATACTCTTACATAATCGCTTCAATTTACTTGCGTTCGGGAGATTCATCCTCGCAGTCGACAATACTTGATGGTCTTTCAACGATGATATAACATGTCTTCGCTCTCGAGATAATCCTATTTTCTTCTTCTCTTACAAAGAAAATCGCTTTTGAATTGATACATTCATTTGATCGATTCTCTTCGTGACGATGTACATCTTTCTTCTGAATATAAATCAATTAGTTTCATTAAATCCCTTCGCTCTTGCACAAGGATGTCGTGGACAATGAAGAAACGTTCAAGTTGAATGAATCTTTCTATTCGAGTACGATTGTTGTCAATGAGAAGCCCTCCTTTCTTATTCTAACAATGCACTTACTAAATTGAAGCCCATTGGTCGAAAATGTGATATGTAATAATCAATATTAGCTTGACTCATTAGATTTCCTGTATTATCAATCCCGAAATTCCAATGATTCTCTTCATTCATCGTATGAAATATTAACCGATCATCATCAATTAGCATCGATGCTGTCGATTCATCGTGCTCATAATAAGGATTCAAAGTTTGGGCGAACCATCGCCAGTCGATGTTTTCCATGTCTAAAAGAGAAAACAAAGAAATCTGCTATGCTATTTCCCATTTGTGTTTCACCTCGAGTGACAAGGAAATGATTTAAAGCAGCAATAAACGCTCCCGGTGCTTCACATAGATGCAATGTTCGCCATGGTTTATTTTCTTCACAATTGATCAATGAAAAATTTGCTAAAATTTCGAACATCTTCGCCCATGCCTGAGTTCCGACTTCAATCTGCAATTTTTCTCGTAAATAGGGCACAATTGTCGAGGCAACGTTCATATATGCCGTATGTCTGAACAAATAAATAACAAACAAAAGTTAATCAAGATGAATTTTCTTCATGTGTTCTTATCGGAATTGACTAATGATACTCAACACTTGAATGATGTATGTTCGCTTTTTTTCCCCTATCAAAATGATTAATAGGACAATAGATTCGAACCTGTTCCATTCGGCAATATCTTTATCAGAAAGTAATGATTTGACTTCATTCAGTTGTTGTTTCATGGCATATAACTTTTCTAATAAATCAGATAGATTTCCATCTTTTACGTCATCACTAAAACGACAATGATTCATTGAGGAATAGTTCGAATATTTGCATTACTTCTCAACGAGAAAATCAAATCGAACATCAGTATGTTCAACTGTCGATCGTCTATCGTTAATATCTTTTCGTTTAACATCATTGGCATCGTCTGATTCATGCTGTCGTTTTCTTGTTGTTGTCGTTTGATCAATCATTTTATTTACATTCATCTTTTTTCCTTTATTTGTCTAAAATAAATATATACAAAGAATTCCTATCGAACGCTCTCTTTCATCCGCGCCGGTCATTTTTTTTTGTTTCTTCATCTTTGATAAAGAACAAACGGATATATATAATTGATTACTCTAGTTGAATAGATTCTTCTTTTTGTTTTCGTTTACAAATCATTTGCAAAGCAAAATAATAAACAACAACAGCAACAACAGCGAAAAAAAAGAAAAGGAAGTGAATTATCCCCAAACCCCATAAGAAATTCTAATCACTGTCAAGTCTATGTATCTATAATCTGACACAACCTGTCTTCGATAGAACGAGCGAACGAGAGAGAGAAAAAAAAAGAAGAAAGAGAAAAAGCTTTATATGCACACGTTTTAAAATAAGTCAAAGCGAGAGAAGAAAGCTAACAAAGCAATAAATGACATTCTCAAAAAAGTTTTAGCCGCTTCTTCAGATCAACACGACGCCATTCGGGTAGACGATAATATTCCATTCGAGTCATGTGAAATAACGAATGAAATTCCTCATCCGCTAAATGACGCTAAATAGAACAAGATTCAAAATTCGTTCAGTGATAAGAAGTGTCAATCTACCTCGAGATGGTCTCGATCGACATCGGATGGTAATCGTTGTTTCGGTATCACTTTTAAGTCTTTGTATGTGTAAATTTTTGGATTGCTCATTAACGCCGGCGCTGAATGAGTCGAATGTGCGTGGTGTGACTGTGTCCATCTAGCGTCGACATCAACTGTCTAAATTGAAAAGGCGAACAATGAAAAACACAAGTAATAATTATC
Source organism: Adineta ricciae (assembly GCA_905250025.1). Lineage (NCBI taxonomy): Eukaryota > Metazoa > Rotifera > Eurotatoria > Adinetida > Adinetidae > Adineta > Adineta ricciae. Next base: position 423,697 of record CAJNOJ010000034.1, read on the forward strand.
AAAGGTGAAAATAAATGACACGCAAATCTCTGGAGAACGAGTGTTAAGAGATCGCTGTCGTTCAACGTACCTTTGTTGACTTATTTTGATCACCATCGTTGGAAACTAGATGAAAGAGAGAGAGACAGAATGAGACGTCGTAGGTGAAATAGGTGAGACGACTTACAACTTGAATTCGTAGTCGAATCTAAATCACAACTTCGTTGGATGTCAAGATGATTTGATAACGTTTGAATTTTGGGCGATGGTGATAGGCTATCATCAGGTCGAAGTACTAATGTTTCACTTCTTTGCTGATATCTCGGTAAAGTAATCCGTTTTCTTCCAGCTGGTGTTGTGTAAATTGATGCTGATAAACCAACAAGGCTATCGTCTTGATTAGTTGTTGATGACGAATGCGTATGTACACGTCTGGATGGAGATGCGAAGGTTGGCGATTGAAATCGACAACGACGAGGTGGTTCAATCGCTGCCGAAGGTGAACGAGATGCTTTCCATGGATCGAGTGGTAATTGTCTCGCAATGATCTTCTCTTGAATACGTAAATCTTCGAGTAGAGCATTGGCCATACCAGATGATTCTTTGATTTTCGACATTTCATTAATGTCTTTTTCAAGTTGTTCATCATGACGTAATTCGCCATCATCAGCACCATCATCATCCTGAACACTATTGCCAATTTCGTGGATATCATGAGTCATACTTTCGATCGGAACTTGGTGATCTGATATCGTTTCACTATGATTGGAACGAGATTCACTTTGACCACGATGGGTTTTCATCAACTCTGGTACAGCTTGAAGTGCAATCGGTGCAGGCCAGTCTAAGGATTCGATCTTTCTGGGCGCTTCAGGATCAGGTATGAACCCACCCGAATATCGCGAAAGAACAATAGGTTCCTTTTCAACGGGGGGTTCGTGATCCGGTGTAGCTGTTACCGATTGTGGTGTCGAACAATGAATCTTACGAATTTTTGTTTGTCCTACGAAGAAGATCGATGAAAAAAACAACTGTTTTCTCAATTTAGAAATCAATCTATACCAGTGACTAATGCTTTCATTCCTTTCTTCGTGCCAGGTATTGTAAATGTCTGTGGTCGATTATATGAAAACCCAACTAGAAGAAGAAGAACAAAGAAATTAGCTGTGTTTTGATAACATAGAAAATTCTATCAACGATGCTATAACTCAAGTATGCCTATTTATTGGGTACATTGACAAATTTTTCTTCAATCACCTTCGTTTGCGTTTATTTTACATTAATATTAAATCAAGTATCAACCTGTCAATTCTTCTCTTCACTCAGACGCACTCGTTCGTATATATATATATATATATTTATATGCAGCGACAAAGCTGATTGTAATATTGTCTATTGATCATGATCGTTCGTAGACAATATACTACTTTGACATTGCTCTTGGATCTTTTCTTTGATAAGCACGAGAAAGAGAGCGAAAGGGAGAAGAAAACGAGCTATATCCCATTACATCATCTGTAAAACAAAGCACATTAGTCAAGTGAACATCTACGTGCATGTGCATATGTGTATGTATACGTTTAATTGAATTATGATCTTTACTATCATGAATAGGAAGAGAAGAAAAAAAAACTGGGATTTAATGCTTTCTGATTGACATAATCCTTTTCGCTCAACTATTGTTTAATTTGACTTTCAACTGTGATCCTGATAATAATAGGATGAAGTACGAAGGCAAAACTTTAATATCAACACTTACTCATTTCTTTACGTAAGGACAGAGTTTGCTGTTGCTGCTGGTGAACCATCAACATTATCGGTCGCTTGTGTATGTGTGCGTGTCGTCTTCTTATCGCTTCGTTGTTAATAGTAGCTGCACACACACACACACACAAAGCAAAGCGAAATTGGTTTTTTTCTCTGTCTCTTTCTCTCCGTTGTCTTTCTTTTTTCCTTCTCTCTTTCGCTTACTCTCTCTCTCTCTTCATTTCTTTTATTCGTCCTCGACATCAACTATCGTTAGTGAGAATGTTTTTTTCCAATTGTGTTAGGACGTTCATCATCATCTATTTTTGAGCTATCGCATTCAAACTTCTCGATATGATTCGCGTTTTCATTCCGACGTGACAAGGTCAGTCGGTTGACAACATGTATATGCACTATCAATGCCATTTTCCTTCTTTTTTTTCATCATTATTCGTTCGATTCTATCTACATTTCTTTTCTTTTCTTTTTTTTACATTCGGAACTCCGGAAACACACGAACAAATAGCAAAAAAAAGGAAAAAATCCTGCACAGCTGCCATTTTTAACATTAAGCAGATGCTGGGAAGGAAGATCGTATTCACCTGCTGATTACTCAATAGATAATGTTCTTTGCTTCTTTACCATCAACTCGAGTAATCGATATCATCATCAGAGAGGAAGGAACAGCAGTTTAGTGGTCATCTTTCAAGCGAAACAAATTATTGTTCAATGACTTCATTGCTTTCTTTTTGTCTTACGTCATTTTCTGTCCATTACTACGTCTTTCTGTTCATTACACAACGAAATCGAGCAGTTTAGCGATGCTTTTTAATTGATTAATACGAAAAAAAGAGCTCGGTGCGGCAACAATTAAGAACATAAAAGATATAATTACTTGGTTGATGAAATTGCAATGATTTCGTATGCGAAACTTTATGATCCTGGCCAGCTCGTTTCATATAACCCATATTTTCTTCCCCGTTCAAGTAGCCAGATGTTAATATTCGATTGAGATCATTTCTACCTATTTGATTCAATGATGTTGTTGTACCTATTGTATTTGTAAGACAAGTCTAATAAGAGAAAAAGAAAAACGAGCTTGTCGCGATGATTGTCATTCAATTTATCAAAGAATAATCACTCGTGATTAAAAAAGACGACGAGAAAGAAAGAAAACTTTGTCAATGTGTCTCGCCAGCATGCAACGTCTCATTAGTTATCATCGATCGGCGACTTACTTTTTGTGGAGGTGGTGGTGATGATGAACTTGATAAATCACGGGGACTCGCTTCACTCGATTGATATGTATACAACAGTTTATCGGTTGAATTCTGAGTAGTAGTATCAACATGAATTTTATCATTAGTGTGATTTGCGTCATGTGCTAGCGTTGATACAGCGGATGTTGGATAATCGTAGACGCCGGTGTTTTCTTTATTTTCATTGACGATAATGGGTTCAGCTTTTTTAATTTTTCTATGAAATCAAACAAGACATTTGTTGCAAGTATGTTTGGTTAATAATTAACTACTTACGTCTTTTTTAGAAATGAAAACATTATGTCGCTCTAAGGAAAAAAAACGAAGGTGTAAGTTTCGTTTAGTCTAAACAATTGAAGGTATCACTCCTAGTCGTTTTACTTCTCGTTTCGTTTTTTTGCTTTTAATGTGTACAAAACTTTATGTTGATATATAGGCTTCACGGTAAGATGTGAAAGAGAGAATGAATGGATGAATAGAACACCTACCATAAGAGTAACTGTCGTCGATATTTTTCTTTCGCACAAAATGATCGAGGACACAAAAAAAAAAGAAGAAATGAAATATAATGATTGTCTTCTTTTTTTCTCCTGTAGATACAACGAAGTAGTATAAAAGTGATCGATGCAATGAAAGTAATGATTCTATTGAACAATAATGAAGCTGACGTAATAGACAGAGAACGAGTGAATGAGAGGGAGAGTAAGTAAGTAAGTTTACAGTAGATGATGATGAATAAAACAACAAGTTTAGAATAATTGAGAAAATCGATGCATTCCACTAATGCGCTTGATCTGCTCATACACTGCTGCCAATCAAGGCGGCAGCAGTACCAACACCTATTACCAGCTAGAATGAACGGAATACAAGTATAATGGGATGTATATCCTGCAGATTTTTTCTTTCTCTCTTTTTTTTTCTCTTTCCCTCTACCCCTCTCATTCTATCTTCGCGGCCAGTATCCTTTGATAAACAAAGAGTACAGTGCTTTATTTCTCTCCCTCTCTTCTCTTTGTCAGACGATTACATCCGTAGGATAGAAGGATCTCATTTGTTCCAATATGCACCATATACATGTATTGCATGCCGATAGGTCGCCGATATACACACGTCAATGCACTATGAACCATCATTTTTCTCTCTTTATTCTTCCCATTTCTTCTTTCAAATGTGTTCTGACTTCTTCTGTAAATAGGTGGAAAGGAAATAATGAAGTGACGTACATGATGACAAAGAATAAAAGCATTTGACGGATATCCGGTCATATCAGCGCCATCCCCTGAAAACCTACTCATATAAATGTATAGGTATCAGACTTCACTCCGATGTCTGCTCCCTGCTTCTTTCGAAACACTTCTTCGACTATCGTATGTAAACGATTATCAATACGATGTAAATCTTGCCATGTTACGTATCAATCGTCACCCAATGAACGAGTGTAATTTAGTGTGTGTGTGTGTATATTTATATTTGTGCATGCTATACTCATCAAACACACATATTACGCATACTTTCATTTATCTGGCTTACCTGCTTAATAGATTTCATCGTATAAAACCATTGCTATACAGATTTTTGATTGTATTTATCAAGGATGAGAAGATTAAGAAAAGACATCACGAAGTAATCTTTGGTAAAGGAGATGTCAAAGGCGAAAACGCTGATCTCATTGAAATTGATTGTCGCCATGATTATCACATTGGAACCTCCAGTTAGGAACAAATACAATTCTGTTCTGTTTATGGGAAGTTCATGTCTATCGTTGGAACGAGAACGTTCGAGTTTAATTAATTGATTACGAACTTGATTTGAAGCATATATGTTGACATCTAGCGACATCTGGAGAGCTTTCAAAATATAAAAACGAATAAAATGCCACGAAATCTGTCGTATTTCATCAGAATCATGCATGAAATCATTTAGTAATATAATCTAAATATTTCCAAAAGAACCAATCATTAATCACTATCGATCATCTATCTATATTTGTTGCTGCTCAGATGATGATGATGTGATGATGTCGAACACGACGACAAACAAGAAAAAAAGAACTCGGTATCGCTATGTCTTATTTGTCTCCTTCTAGATTTCGTGTTCAATTTTTCTCATCATGATTATCGATTAATTCCATTCTATCCTGTCATGACGATATTTTCTTCGAAAAAACCTTCAAATAATAATAAAGATTTATCATCGAACTCAACAAATCAACAACAACAACAATCATCAGCGAATATTTCTCGCACGCGTATTTCACGTGATGACGATAATTCGACGAGTATACAACCGAATTCAACTGAAGAATCCAATCTCGGATGTGACAACAATCTTCCGTCAAGTTCATCAACAACAAACACGATGTTAACGACAACCGCTGCGCCGACATCGAAACGTAAATCTCATTTTCATCATCAGACAACCGTTAAACAAGCTCGACGACGTGGCAGTTCAGTCGGAGAAAAACACATCCCAAACTCTTCGATACCCAACGTTGTTTGTAATAGTCCATCGTCGAGTTTAACCAATGAGAATACCCTGCCGGCAAATGCTAATTCAAATGAGCATATTCTAACTCAAGCATCAACATCAGCAGCATCGTTAACAACGGTTAATAATGATGAACAATGTAACAGTGAAGATGAATATGAACAAACAACTGTTAAATACGATAGGAATAATCTCAATGAAGTACGTTGGTATTTCGAAACTTGACGTTGATGATGAATTTTGTATTTTAGCTTGAAATGCGTTTTGCTAGAGCATTGAAAGAAAAGAAAGGTTTTGTTATCAAAGCTGTTCAAGAGGATGGAGCTTGTTTATTTCGAGCAGTGTGTAAGTAAACAATCATTTCGATAGATACAACTTACAAATGCTTTCTTTCTCTCTAGCTGATCAAGTATTTGGTGATGAAGAAATGCACGCAACTGTTCGACGAAATTGTATGGACTATATTGTAAGAATTCTTTCGCTTTTTTTTATGACTGAATCTCTATGAGCGTATTCATTTTAGGTGAAAAATGCCGATTTTTTTCGTTCGTATATCACAGAAGATTTCGATCATTATGTCACACGGAAACGGCGACAGCATTGCCATGGAAATCATATTGAAATGATTGCCTTATCAGAATTATACAATCGACCAATTGAAGTCTATGAATACAGTATTGGTATGAAAACATCAATTTAACAAACGAAGTGTTGATCTTTCTGTATTCTTAGAACCAATTAACATTGTACATGGAATGTATAAAACCGATAATGAGCCTATTCGTTTAAGCTACCATTGTGGTGTTCATTACAATTCAATCATTGATCCTTGGCGGCCGACTGCTGGTCACGGTCTTGGCTTTCCTGATCTCGAACCAGGAGTATGTCGTCCGCATAGCAGAACACGATTTTTCCTTTACACTCACCATGTTTTCTATTCATCTTTAGCGGGCTCAAGAAACACTTATTAGATCAGCTGTACGCCAATCCGAAGAAAGTCACATTGAACGTGCGATGCTTGACGATAAGATAGCAGCTACTGATTGGGAGGCAACACAAGACGAACTAATTCAGCAAGTTGCGAGAGAATCTTATTTACAATGGTTATGTGATACAAACCAACAACACAAAGATAACAAGACGGTTTGTGAATTCTAATCTCGTTTTTATCCTCGTAGAGACAATGTTATTCAAAAACAGATTTGAGAATGAATTATTCACTGAACATCTTTCGAGAATAGAACTGATTTTGAAAATTTCTTTAGATGCCGTCGTCAAGCTCATCGCCAAGATCAACGACAACCTCTGAACGAGCGTCGAATAACAACCATGGTAAAAGATCAACTTTCATCGAATTTCACTTTTCAAATCATGTTTTCTTATAGGCTCACCGAGAAACTTGTTGCCGTTGAAGCTCGATGAACGAAAAGATTGTGAATTTGCTTTACCGTTTAATTATGAATGTGATGCTTCATCCAATACTGGTATATCTTTCATGTTTTTCTAAAACGGTTTCGTTTAATCGTATCCTTTTGTTTTCTCCAGATCTTGACGATGACGATGACTCCTTAATGCGACAAGTTCTTGCCATATCACAAATCGAATACGTTGAAACACTACGAAAACAACAACAACCTCCGAAATCCGACGATCCACACGGCCCATCATCATCGTCGGACACACATCTTTTGTAGAAAGTTTTTTCTCTCTCTTTTTTGTTAATTTATATTCGTTTCTTTCTATCATCCTACTGATATTTTTCTCTCCTTACAAACACAAAACTTACAGAACATAGCATCCGAACAGGCAATGTGTATTATTATTATGCACGTTTGAAAAGAAAACTTTTGTTCCTTTCTTCTTCTTCTTTTTTCCTCTACTTCTCTTTTTTTTTGTCTTACGTTTACGTCAATTCTATCTGTATGCGTGTATGTTTGGAATTAAATACGAGTCATATTTCGTCTACATATGTCTCGATTTTATTTCAGATAGGAAAATGTCTAATGAACAAATAAATAGTTCGAAACGTAAATTCCCATCTGATGAGGATCAATGGTCAACGTTATCACGCGAAGAGCTCATACAACGTTGTAAACAACTTGACAAACATGTTGAACAATTGAGAAATACAATAAGTAAAACAACGGGAAAGGATTCGAAGGAGAAAAAGATGAAAGCAATGAGACCTTTCGATTTCAGTAAACATCCAAAACGACATATATTTCTCAAGTTCTTCTATCTCGGTTGGGATTATCATGTGAGCGAGCAGAAAACAATGAAACTGATGAATATCAGAGATTCAATCATCATTTTCAGGGTTTTGTTGTACAAGAAACAACATCACAAACTGTCGAAGATTTTCTCTTTGATGCATTGATAAAAACACGACTAATCGAAGAGCGGGCAACCTCGAACTACCATCGATGTGGACGCACAGATCGAGGCGAGTGGGAACCTCTTTCAATCGAATAACCTTTCATCTTTTTTGCAGGTGTCAGTGCATTCACTCAGGTAATCTCATTGACCGTTCGATCAAAGCTTAGTGTACACAGGTATTCATGTACGACAGTTTCTTTGTTTTTAACGAATTATTATTTGAGTTTAGTACGGAAGAACTGAACTATGTACAAATTCTGAATGGTGTTCTACCAAGTTCAATACGATGTACTGCATGGGCGCCTGTGCCAGATGGTAAATCAGCTCGATTTGATTGCGTATCAAGATCTTATCGATATTTCTTTCCAAAGTAAACCGAGTCGATTGAGCAGTGTGTTGCCTTCGAAATGATGTTGAATTTCTTTAGAGCTAATCTAAATCTCGATCGAATGAGACAAGCAGCAGCAGATCTGATTGGCACACATGATTTTCGAAGTTTTTGTAAACTTGATATAACTAATGATGAGCCGACATTTATTCGTCGTATCGATAATGTCACTGTTGAACAGTTAAGTATTGATAATGACTCGAACAATCCTAATTTTGGGTGAGTATTCTTCTGGGGTACACAAAAATTCGAATTCATAACTTTTGTAATAGTTACCAAATGTGCGAATTGTTGGTTCACGGTTCTGGATTTCTATGGCATCAGATTCGTTGTATTGTTGCTATTTTACTATTGATTGGTCAAGAAAAAGAAGATGTTCAACTAGTTAAAGAACTACTGAATATTGAAAAATACCCCTGTACACCGAACTATCAAATAGCATCCGGTAACAGAATTGTTCACTGTGATACAATGTTTTCAGTTTTTCTTCGTAGAATTGCCGCTGATTCTGTTTGATTGTCAATTTAATAATGTGGAGTGGATCTGCGATCACTCATCACTTCGCATGACGATCGCTCATCTACAACGACATTGGTCGTCGTTTCAAATTCGTGCAACAATGATCAAAACTATGCTGAATCATCTCGAAAGTCAAATTTCAGATCAACAACAAACGCCGATTTTAGGTCAATTAGCCTTGATTGAAAATGACAGTCATGCATCAACGGGATATAATAATAATCGAAAGAATTACCAGCCAATCTTAACCCGTCCAGTGCGAGAAAGTGTGGAAACGAAAGTTGAAAAGTTTCAAAATAAAAAAGCGAAATTAAAAACTTCAACTGATCATGATGATGAGAAGAATGGTGAAGCTTGATTATCGAATTTTGTTGTATTCTTTCTCAAAATAAACTATCTGTTCAGATCGTTTATAGATTCGGATGTCATTTTCAAGCAAGACCAACGCAAAATAGATGTGATGATTCGACATTCAGACAATAGAAAATTACTAACTAGTTCAGAAGCTTTATTAGTACATGTACAAAGTTGATAAATAGAAAAAACGAACAAATGAAAGTTTTTTACACTTGACTATGACTACCAGCAGCGATGTGTCCGTTTTCTTCGAATAATTGTTCGGAACTCTGAAGAATGAAGATTATATTTATGCACAGGCAAGGTTTTCTCTCTATCTTACTTGAAACGGATCTGGAGGTGGACATTTGTAAATAAACTGCGGTGTTGGTGTGTCATTCAGATCGACACCAGCAATACTAAATAAAAATTCATTTGTACAAAGAACAGATTTTGATTTTCTCTACGAACCTTAATCGCATGTTTCGTTTCATTACATCAAAAATATTGTTCTAGAAAACGAATCATAATGTGAAATTCAAAATGATTATCAATTTTACTCTTGTTTCTTTCGCTTCTCGTTTTGCTTTAATCGAAAATTCCAGTACAGCAATGATAATCGCCAATGTTAGACCCACAATCAATATATAAAATATACCCGCGACATTGACTAAATTCAGCGCATTGCTTTGTTTCGAATCCTGATGCAAAAAAATAGAGTAGATCAACTACTCAATTGTTTTCTATTTACGACTCACTTTCGTCGAAGCACTATGACATTCCGACCTATCAAACCACCATTTTCTTTTCAGTTTATTTAGTGAACCATCTTCACTCATTTCTAGTATGGCTATGTTAACAGCTTCTCTGAAATGAGATTCAAACCTGGATGAAATAAAGAGTTTTCTTTCAACTCGTCTTCTTACCGTAATTCTGAACCGACTGGCGTGGCAATACCGTAGCCTTTGGAATCTAGGTTAATTCCAATTTTCATCGTATCGCAAGGAGCACGTTCGTTAATATATTCATTTTTCGTTGACTTGTAGAAAAAAAAACAAAGAAAATTTTTCTTATTGTTCATTTGAACTTACTTCGAGTAAAAAAGCGTATCTGCCTCTCGATTTTCTACGAATGTAAGTCGAGACCATTTAACGATATATTTCATTCGAAAAAATACATACCGAACTTTGTTTATACCTTCTTCATTTGTGGAAACAAAGACATCGTCACTTTGTTGCATGTATGTCCACATACGTTGAAAAACTTTCACATCTGATTTCTAAAGAACGAACAACGTAGTCAAACTTTTCGAGTCACACATACAATGAATGGATACTTCAAAAAACGATTGTGTCGATCCACCACGAACGATGCCATATCGAATTTTGGTTTGTCTAGCGAGATCTTCCGCACTCTCAATCGGCGTAACCATACGTTCGACAGTTAAGAAAGCAGCTGTAAAAACAAAAACCTTCATCGAACTTGTTGCCTTCTATTTCGTTTTACCTAAGTTAGCAGTATATGATGATACCAGAATCATGGAAAAATACCACCAAACACCGGCTACCAAACGACCCGATATAGATCTACCGACAAATTTAAAGCGAATTCATAATAAAAGAATTTTGTTACCTTGGAATGAAATCCACACCCTGTTGCATGAAAGCAGCGAGGGCAAAGAAGAGCGTGTTCAAGATTGAGAATTTATTCGATAATTGAAAAGTTTCTTCATCTTCCATACTCCATTCATATGGAGAAAATCGCGAGACGAGAAATAGAATAACACTGACACCAATGTATGCAAATGTAACACACATCCAGATCTCTTTCGATAAGGGTGCCATAAATGAAAAAATACCTGAAAACAAACTAGCTCTACATGCATGAGAACACAATTCTTTTCTACCTGGAGCAATTTTCTCTGGTTTACTGATCAAAATACTGATACCAAGATTCATCCATGGTTTGCTAAAATCAACGACACTTTCCCGTTGACTTGTTATGGTTAACGGTGCAATGGCTAAATCGACTTCATGTCGAACTAGTTCACCGACCATTCCCGTCCATGGTTGAGAGTTCGTCGGCTTATTTCCAAACGAGTTATCTTTGACAATGCGAAATTTACATGGTATTTCAAGTTTCTGTTCGCATATCAAACGTGCTAAATCAATGCAATAACCATGTAATTGATCAAACGTGAAATATTGACCGGTCGCTTCGGAGACAGTCATATTTCCAAGAGCAGTCGTATTCAACATGGTAAATGGTTCGTCCTCGAAAGAAAATGTACTATTTCTCACGGTCATCAAACAAGGTGCATGCAATACATACGATAATTGTCGATATAATTCGTTCTTTTCCCTTATCAAAATCATGTGCTTGACGTCCTTCGAATACCCTGAGATCGTCAAATGCAAATTCGTCATGAGTAAAATTGCCAATCTAGATAGGCATATGCTTGCGTCTTTTCCCATTTACAAACGATCAACTTACATGTCGCGGTAATCGATTCATAGTCACTTGATACACATTCAACGTATAATTTAATCGTTCACCATATTCATTGAATGCGACGTTTCCGGAATAACCTTCGAAAGTAATCTAGACGAATACGAATATGATTTCTATATATCCCGTCGACGAGAAAGTCCTTACTGATCTCATTGTTTGGAAGAGCTTGTCGCCAAATGCTTCGTGTGAACGGTGTTTCCCTTTAGATCGACACTCGATCTTTAAATGATCGAAGTTATCATCGGTGGAATCCGAATCTATAATCTTAGCACGTGTTCGTTCATCCAAAGACATGATTGCTCGCATGTACAGATACAAAGTATCAGCCAACGCTTTCTTTTCAAACTACAACCACAAAATAATTCAAGGAAAAACTGCTGAAAATAGATTCAACCTACGGATGGTAATGATAATCGATCGTGGCCTGTTACATCGAACGAGGAGTTCAATTTATAAGCGGATTTAGGTAGAAAATAAGTGACATTCACACCACCATAACGAAAAGTGCGCATATCAATACGATTTGCTTCCTAAAACAGCACTTCATATTCGAATTTCTTTCTCATTTGACTTAACTCACCAAACTCATCAGAATATAGTGATAGTGAGGTGTGGTCATGCCATGATGTCGAATCTAACAAATAAGAATTGACCCAAGCTGCATTTACAAACTCTCATCTTACTTGCATTAGTAATTTAACATAACTGTTGATGTCATATAGATCTAATACGATATAACGCTCCTCCTTTGAACCACGATCATGGATTTCTACACTTTGCAGTAAATTTCTCGTATGATTTGAATTCGTACTATCGATCAGATGTCGACCTTGGATGTCGAGAATATCATAACTTTTCTCTCGGGCTTGTGCGACCATCATCGCCTGGTAGCGTTCGAAAGCTTCATCGCCTTCGAAGATGTAAAACAATTTCATTACTTTATAACGTCTTATGCATGCTGCAAGAGCCGGCAGAAGATCGATTTTCATTGTTAGATGATAGAATTTATTCAACGGAGGAAATTCTTGTTTGTTATAATTGAAATAATTCAATGAAACCATCGATATGTGTAATCGTCGCATGAATATCTCGAGCAAACGAGTTTTCGCATTGTTAATATTTGAAATTGTACCAATGGCACCAGATTCCAATCGATTACAAACTATTTACGAACAAGATATGTGTACGCAATTCATCTCTCAGAAAGTTTCTTTACTTTGATGAACACTGGCATAGATATTATCGTTCTTGAAAAACAAATGAAGCAATCAGAAAGTAGTGGGTTAGATTTGCAAGTCGATTATACATACATTCACATTCTCATGAATAGATTGGAATGTGTATTGACCTTTGGGCCATAGGAATCCTTCGGTTAGATTCGTTGCTGCTGTTAAAGCTTGTATGAAAGTGTTTGCTGCTTCATTATTTGTCGATTTTTCATCCACAAACCAACCTAGGATAGAAGTCTCCAGCTTTATTACTCGAACATATTCCATGACTTACCAATAGGAATGTTTGTTTGACCTTGCGCGTTGAAAAATAGAACGAAATAGATCAGTATTCGAATCATGTTTTAAGACTCATGATTGATGGATGGAAGAGAAGACGAAGCAAACGATTATGTTATCGTGATGTGTATATGTATGAGAAGTTTTATATATATATATTTTTTCCATGACTGAGTGATTTTATTATCAGGAGATTTAATAATGACAGTAGAGAAAAAAAAGAAGACGAAGAAGATAAGATGAGATGGACCGGAAAAGAATAAGTACGTACGACGTTGAACGATGGAAATGCCTATGTTCTAATCGATTGATCGATCGTATGGGAGCACAGAGGAATATTATTAATGAAAAAAGAATAGAATCGACTAAAAGCAAAAGAAACTGCTGTTGCTGAAGAGAATGTGGCATCTTAAACTATTCCAAACAGATTTTGGTCTCCTGAGTAATGAGAGATCAAGTTTGTTTCCCAATAATATCAATATGAATTTGTCGTAAGTTATTCTATTTGAAAGCACTATTAGGAAATCGAAAGAAAGAGCGAGAGAGATAGACTCTTAATCGATCAAATCGTATTAGGCACTAAATTGAAGTATAAGGTCATTATTTTAACAACGTTCTTCATTGATGATCTACGTGTCCGAAATATCAAATACGATTCAGAAATAATCCAATAATTTTTTTTTGGTAACATAGCTTTATTTCGTGTAACATTACTGCATATGCATAAGCCATAAATCAACGGTTAGTTGTTACACGAAAGCTGGGCACGAAAAATGAAAGAAGATAGGACCCATGACGTATGTCTTTTATCCTAGAAGAAAAGGATGAGAAAAATAAACACGGAGAAAATATGGTTTGTGTATGGTAGTGGTGTGCGTCTGTGATGCGTCATGATAAGAAAAAGAAGTTGAAGAAAAGGAAAGAGAATTTAAACGGTTACAGTTTAATCGGTAAATGGATTGAATTTTTCTCGTATTAGGTATAAGAACGCGTGAAAGATTTGGTAGTGGTGAAAGAGTCAGCAAACACGTTGATTCGGTTCGATATTAAATATGAAAAGAGAAAACGGTTTAGCTGGAAACGAAAGAATCAGCATACATATTGCATACTTTACATATAGCATATGGAAGAGACAACAGAATTAGCTAGCGCGAAAGAATCGTTAGTTACGTTGAATCGATTCCATATTACATACGAAAAGAAGACAACGAAAAAAAACGATCGAAAGAATAGTCAGCTGGATTGAATTCGTTTTATATTGTATACGTTGTTGCATATATACCAAACGCTTCGTACGTTATTCCGATATAACGATTTTTGTATAGATTCGGCCGACAGTCCAATAATTGGAATTATCTTTTTTTAAGAAATGTTTTTTGTACGCATAAATTTTGCCCATTAATACGCAATATGGGTGCGAATAAGGTCGAAAAATGAGAACGAGGGTTACATGGAAGAGATTTCCATATTACCATTATTGATCAAACTACATGATTCAGATTAATATAACACACAAAAAAACAACGACAGCAAGGTAAGAATTAAATAGTCGTTTTTAAAAAAATTAATGCAATGCCATTAATTACAGCTGCAATGGGACACGTGTACTTATGGTTTTCTTGCATTTCCGACATACAAGCTGTGTGGGTCCGCATTGTGAACAAGTAAACATATGTCCACATGGTAGACAAACATGTTGCCTTTGTTCAGTCAGACAGATATCACATAGATTTGCTTGGGCTGAATAACTGCTTCGATTTTCATTAACGATATCAGGACTTCTTGATGAGCTGCTCTCAGTAGTAATGTTTATCATTTCAGATCGTGATTCTAAAACGATTGATTAAGAAATATTAGTATGTTTATTACAAACATACCGTTTTGTTTTTTAATGTTTTCTGGGATCACAACAGATTTATCTTGATTATTGTGTTCATTCTGTTTTTGTAGAATAACACAAGCAATGTACAAGTCCATATCATCAGCAAAATCGTCTTCTAAAAAAGTGAATGTTGTACGATTAAGACGTCAAGATGTGTTTATGCATTTACTTTTTAGTTCTAATTGGTTTTTCCAGCATTGACTCACGATCGAAAATTCAAAACCTTCGTTGCGCAGATGGCATGAGATAGGTAGATCAAGTCGTGCCTTAAGCAATGCATCCAAAGTTGCTTGGTCAGGTATGGATAACTGTTCTGTGCTGACAGCTAAGCTCGTCTGATTTTGCCGCTGTCTTTCAAAAACAGATTGTACTAAATAAATAAAATTATCTACAATGAATAATCAATACCAAAACGTACCTTCTTTTGTTCGTTTCAGTTTGGCACAGACATATGGGCACGTACGTGAACATAGTTTATGTATCTCACATGGATCATCATTGTCAGTCCATTGTTTGCACAGAAGACCGCAATAGATGCATATAGTTTGATCGCCAACGTTACAACTGAAGAATCCAGCTTCTATCATTCGTGTTATTGATCGGTCTGTGCGATGCGGCCAATGAGAGAAAGTTCGTTTGCGCACTTGTTGAAGCAAATTGGTTTCGAATAACGAGATGGCCGGAGACAGCGACTCGCCTGGTTCAGTTTTCATTCGTTTAGAGTAACTTTCTGGTCTACCAGATGATGTTAGTGAGTTCTCAACAGTAATTGTTGAGGAAGAAGAAGGAGACACAGGCAATATTGATGAAGACGATGATTTTATAGATTGAACAAATGGGCAAGAGGAGCTTCTATCAGCATGAACGTTAAGAGGATTCATATCCATTGTCCAATTGTCTACTATAAGTCCACACCTGTCACAGCGAGCTGAATCGCCTTTACCTGTATATCTAAATTCGCAAGCGGCCATGTGACACGCTGAATAAACGCCATACTTCGTCGTTTCCCTTTTTATCAATGCGATCTTTTCTCGTAGACGATCGGAATTTGTTAACTTTTTCTTATTCGTAAATGACCGATTTGATGATACATCCTTAATTTCGCATCCACTGAACGAATCACTGCTTGCACTTGAATTATCCATAGACGACACTAACACTTTATGTTAGCTATATCTTAAATGTAGAGATAGGCGGTAAATATACATAACAACAGATGAACTACTGAATTCTATCCATATTTGTTGGTACAGAAAACAGACTAAATATTTCTAATGGGGACTACGTAATAAATAAGAAATTCTATGATCCGTCTTATCGACGTATCTTGATACGAAATGAGCTCACTTAGGGCTCACCTATTTTGATATTAAAAGACGATTCTCCAAGTGTACCAAGTCATATATTTGACATTTAGACTTCGAATGCACGAAATTAATTTAAATAGAACTATCCAATTTGATTGCTGTCATTACGGGGAAACGCCATTCACATTGCTCAATTGTGTTTTAATTCGCCTCGTGTATTCGGGACCCAAATCATTCTTTTTATTAGATTTTAACCTACTGTACATGTAATGCACCAATAAGATAGCATACTATGTCACCAGTTGAACGAATATGTTGGTCGCCAACTATATCCATATTTCTTTCATCATCGCATGTTAGTGAAAATTAATATTGTATATTATCTAAAGCACTTTCATTACCTGTCATTGATGCTTTCAGCGCTTGATATGAACGAGTTTTTTGTCAAATAAAATAAAGTTTATTTGCTTTTCTGTCTGTTTGCGCTCTTACATTTTATATGCATGTCGCTTATTTTTCAATTGGCCTGAAAAACATTTTTACTCCTATCCCGTTTTTTCTCTTTCTTCTGTTGACGATACATTCATGCGACGAAATAGTGATGAATAAACGCCGTCTAAATATATGACAGATAACCACGAATAAAAACTAACGAGAAAATAAATGAAGAAAAAAAAAGCTTTTATATTTACCGTCTTTTGTCTACTATTCACATGAAGCACGTGGCGACAATAAACATCAGAATCTTATAGCAAGATGCAAATTTAATTTGTCGTAAAAAAAAAGAGTTTATTCAGAGTAATGGCTGATGTTATCAAATCAAAGTCATGAAACACACGATAAGAACAAAATATCGTTACAATTTAAAATAAAATGCATTCAGCACAAACTGACGTCATTTACAAAAGTATTCAAGACCTATTTCTATACCGCGCTACCATAATTCATCAAGAACATTGTACGTAAACGATCTGGCGCATCGCTGATTCAAAGCAAACTTACGAATGTACTGTCTGATTATAGTTACGACAAATTGAAGAAAGCAACACTATGCGTTATTCTTATTTTCAATGTTTCTCTGCCTTCATACTATTCATGTCGTCCACAAGCATTGTAATGGTTTAATAAAATTAACTGGAATAGATTTTGACGTGCAAGATTATTAAATATTTTTCTCTCATCTATATTTCGTGGCAAAAAAAATGATAAAGACAGCATGCATAAATTCAAATGTGAAGTTTCCTTCTAAACACAACGAAACATTGGTATATTCGATTTCCTTAGAAGAAAAATTTCGTTTATGTCTATTCAAGGTTGACGAAGAAAAAGGTAAGATCGTAATCAAATTGCGAGAAAAAAATAATCATAAATATCTGCTCTAATGGTAGAGAAGAACGAAAATATATCAGGGGTCACTTTAATGTTCATGATGAAATTGAAAGAGTGAAAAGAGTCGTAAGAAAGCTGAACTTGTACCAAATACACCCACTTGTATGTAAGTCAGTGTCGATGCCCATAGATAACCACGTGGTAGATAATTCACAGCAACGATAAACTCCGTACCATCACGGACAGTTGCTAACATTGCATTGCGAGCAGCTGTCCATGGAATAAGCGTCTTTTTCCTAGAAAGACAAATCGACTGATTAATTTTCGAACAAAATTAACTCGTACTCTTCTTCTTTTCGTTGTATACTATAACTTTGTTGTACCATATATTGTAAGACCACATAGGCGTTCCTATAAATGACACAATCGGTCAGCACGAATTACAACTAGAGGAAACTTACCAGAGAGCAGACGTCAATAAAGCGGTTGACCAGAAAAAATTTGTGTAGAAATCCCATAGTTTCGGATTAACATCGAGCATTTTCATTTCACCTAACCATGCGATGTGTTCAGATGGATAGTAACCGAGCCAGGCTATGTAATGAAGACACTTCAATAAACGAACAATCCAGTTGCGTTCCTATTGAATAAAAACAATTCTGTGATAAAAAGCAAAAACAATCTGCTAAATTTCTTACACCAGGTCTCAATTCGTATGTAAATAAATCTCGAAGAATAGTCAAGTCATCGTACAAACGTAGGACAACACGACAATCTTCAAGTCGATGAAAAACACGCTGTAGAGACCGATGTAATTTGGTTTTTCGTGAGTAAAAACCACTGATTAGACAACACAAATAAAGTGTAAATGTAATTGCAGCATCACGACCTTCGTAACAATCAAGAACATCAACAGTTCGACTGACAATATCCGTCATAATAATGAACAAAAGTTACGAGGAAACCTTAGGGTGCCTACTGTACAAACGATGTTCTTATCCTTATAACTATGTCGATATGTTGTGTGGCTTTTCTTCTTTTTTTTACCACTCGTACGACTAATATTTGTGTCTCGTCCTTTTCTCCTTGGTCTGATATCGATGCATATGCATCGATTGTCGTTCGTATTTTTCTGCTACTGCCACGACGTATCAGAGAAAATAGGGGTTGGTAATCTTCAACTAGATGAATGCCAACTAATAGATATTGTGGAGACGGAATATAAACTATTTTCATCCATTTCTTTTCTTCTTCGTTTCTCACCCGTCGACGAGAGTTATCCAATGCAAAGTATATAGTTTCCGTCTACACTGCATCAGACACACAGAATGAAAAACAGCGAATTTATTGAAAAAAAAAACA
Organism: Adineta ricciae; assembly: GCA_905250025.1. NCBI lineage: Eukaryota > Metazoa > Rotifera > Eurotatoria > Adinetida > Adinetidae > Adineta > Adineta ricciae. The sequence continues at coordinate 442,686 of CAJNOJ010000034.1, forward strand.
ATCAAGCGCTACTACTACGACAACAACAACAACACACACGCTCAAATTTAAGTACAACGATCGCTACGGAGAGGAATATTCTCACAATGACCACTACAGCATGCGGAGTTTATACCAAAACACCGCTTTCCTTTTCGTCGACAGCTTCGTCTATTACCCGTAAACCAGTTTAAGAACGAACGTTTGACTCTTATATTTGACACTTCCATGCCCGCTGCTTCTATTGTTGATGATGACATAACAATCAACAGAACAGCAGTTATCATTAGCATGGTAAACACATTGAAACGCATCCTTGTAAATAGAATAAAAAGCTAAAAGAAAGCACGAGAATGGCCGAATGTGAGAAATCAAACTAGACTAACTTTTTATGTCGATGTTGAACGATGGCAATCGAAAGAATGACCTCGAGACGAATACTTCCAAGATGTATTTATCCCCTCGAAGTTCAATTTACTGTTCTCTCTCTTCTTATTCGATGAGCTCAAAACACACGAGGTCAAATGAGGTCATACTGGCCATTTCTCTCGACAAATTCACTTCGAACATTCCATAAACAAAATACAAAATAGGTTTTCGCAATTATTTTCTTGTCAAAAAGACTCTGAGTATGATCATTGACTAATTTCGTTCCAATTATCAATGTCTCGTCATTTCGACGGTGCCCGTACCGCTGTATGTTTCCCTTTCTCTTATGTCATTAACTCGTGCGCATATAATGAGCAGAAGGTGATGTTATTCGATCTACTCATTAATTATATCTGTTGGACATTGACGCAAGAAAAGAAAGAGAGAACAGTTGGTGTGAAGAGAAAAAGAAAAATTCAATTACATAAAACGAAAAGTCACAAACATGTTAATTACAATACAATTGACAGTCGAGCAAAGAAACAAACGTACTACTTGTTCGCTTGGACGCATATCGCATGTTTGAACTTCTAAGTTACTGTCGGTCTTGTGTTTGTCATAAATCACACATTGATTTTTAATATATAAATCATGTTCAATTGCTTGTATGACATACAGTTATGTTCAGATTTTATTTTTCGATTATTTTCTTCTTCAGGTAGGAAAAGCATATGATCATAGAATGAATTCGTGTATTGAACGGTATTTGTTTAGATTCGTAGATGGATTTTATTTGTCAACAGAATCTGAAGGTATGAAAAGACACTTTGAGTTTTGAAATTATGCAAATGATTGTATTTCATAGATTATGTGGGAGAACCCGAGCCATGCAATGCACGATGTCAAAATAATGGGGAATGTTTCCTCTCGTCCTTTTGTATTTGTCCGAAGTAAGTTGAACATCTAAGAGTGAATCTGTGTCATGAAAAAGAAATTTCTTTCAGAGGATTTTCCGGGCGATATTGCGAAATTTCTCTTGATGAACAGTGCGGCACCTTCCCATCGATGACCAGAATGGAAATCGATTGTGTCCTATGCATATGCTACAATGGTATATTTATGTGTGATGTTTTACCCACTGGTTTTTGCAGTAAGTTTCCATTATGCATTTTGTTATACACTCCGTCGTATGTTTTGAATAGGGCCTAAATTCCACAAGTCTATGAATCGTTCCATACGTATTAATCATGCGTTTCATGTTCTACAATATCGTTTCAAACATATTCAATCATTTGAACCAATGACGAGATATAATGTTACATTAGACGATGACATTCAGCCGATCAATTTGCACGGCTATCGAATTCTTCTCAATCATTGCTCATCAGCGGTTTTATCGATATTTTTTATTTGGTTTTCTTGTTTATTATCTATGTCTTTGAAGATTTTCTCTGTATTATAAATGACGAGATATAATTTAAAAATAGTTTTTTCATTGAAATGGAATTATACGAAGGTCATTTGTTTGGGGAAAGATATTTGCGTTGAGATAGTGCTAGACCGCGACGAGTTTCTGGAATGACGAACAGGATGGGGCGACTGAGTTTAAATTCAATAGCATTTCGTAGGTCTTCAGCACTGTACTCGTTCATCACGAGTATTGTAAGTGCAGCAATCAAATCATCTTTATAATTTGTAGTTGATCATTGAAGAAAAATGTTAATCTTTCTCGTCAGCGTTGATGAATGCTTTATGATTCACCTGAACGAAACATTGTGAGAAACGTATGAAGTGATGGTGAAAATGATTATTTGGCTGATGGATAGTCTCTTACTGAGATCTAGGTTATCCACAATGTAGGAGAAATCAGTAAAGTGATCTTGGGAAGCGTTGGGTATGCGAAGTTAAATGAGAACATCATTCAAATTGAATTGTGTTTCCATAGCTCAAGATATTCAGTGTGAGCATTATGAGGGCTTAGCGTTTGTTTCATTAACTTTGGATTCGTCTGGAATTCTTCTTCAATATCTTCTAATAGAACGTCGGGTTGAGTAGGATAATAGTAAAGACAAATTGAACATCGGTACTCTTTGTATTATATGTATATGAACCGTTCTCATGTCTAAAGTGCGATTTGCGTTGTAATGAAAATAAGCAGGTTGACGGATCAAACCAACCGTGGAAATTGTACCATCTGTTTGGTAAAAAGGTACTTTTGCGTCGGTGAGATATTCTTTAAATTGCTCAGCCTATGTTCTCTAGTAAAATAATGGAATAGAAAGATGATCGGAACGAGAATCATCGTATTTACCTCGAAATAAATACAATCGATCAATACTAATCGCGTGCTGATGTTAAGAGATTATGTATTGAATTATTGCTTTGTTTTTCTATCCATGCATTGATCGTATCGACAACTTGGACACTTTAATTTTTGAAATCCTCTAGTTTGATATCAGTTTGAAAGGACTTTCTGATCAATTCCAAATAATCATCGCGAAGTTGATAATGTTTCTGTGCATACAGTCGATTAGAAAATTGAATTGAAGCTGCTTCTCATTAAAAGAAAATAGTTGCATTGTTTGCTCAATGGACGAAATTTGTAATACATTTAACATTTGCTCTAGTGTTTCATTACGAGTACTAACAGTGCAGGAGCTATACAGATTGACAGAGAGAAGGATATTTTCACCATGACGTATCGTATTCATCTGCGAATACAACTTGCTGTTGAAATGTTCGATATCTGTGATTGGATTTGAAGACATGGTGATGATAATAAAATATGAAAGTACAGAAGATGCTTGTCAGATTCTCTTCGTTTATACTCGAGTCTTGATTAGGTATTTGACTCCGTAGAGTCGCGAATGTGCATGTCTAGATAAATAAAACTATTGTCACACATCAGATACTCAACTAACAACATTCAGTTTGTCGAGAATAAACGCAACAACCATCATTATTAAAATATATTGATTTTCGACGATTGACATGACGTATAGCGACAAATCAGACCTCCCATTGGTCTATACCAACTTATACGTTGAAATTAGGTAGGTAGAACAAGTTGTATATGAATTCTGACAATATTGAACATGCCACGTGGGTTAAGTTCTTCCAAATTCGCATTGTTAGTTATTGATATGCAAAACAATTTTGCTTCGGTGGCAAAACCAATACTCTCTGAAGTCAATGCTACGATAGTCAGTGCTCGCCGTGCTGGTATACCTGTGATTTTTACTCAACATGGTCATCCAGATCCCGAAAATGAAGAGAAAACTTCTGTTTTAGTTCGATGGTGGGGCGCGTCGGGTTCAATTCGTAAAGGTTCATTCGATTGGAAACTTTTATCCGGTCTCGATGTTGCGCCCAACGAAACTGTTCTCGATGAAAAAAACACTTATGATGCGTTTCATGGAACTCGATTGAAGTCTCTCTTGGATGAACGAAATGTCGATACATTAATTATCTCTGGTGTAATGACACAACTTTGTTGCGAAACCACAGCACGTTCAGCTTTCGTGCAAAACTATAATGTTATCTTTCTATCAGACGGCACCGGTCCACCTTGCGAAGCAACGTTGAAAACAATTGCTTTTGGTTTTGGTCGTGTACTTACTTGTGCTGAAATGCGAGAAAAACTCGATAAAACTGCTAAGGATTAAAGCAGTGGAATTTTTCACTTTCTCCATCTATTTATTATTCTTCCTGGTGATTTTTTTCGTCTGTGACTGTTCCCTGTTGGCTAAAAATCTAAGGAATAAATGTCAAGAGAAAGAAAAAGAATAATTCTCTTTCTTCCACTCATCTAATCTGTTTTTTTTTGGCACTCATCGAAAAAATCTCTACCGTATGACTTCGTATTTTAAAAAATATGTCACTGCACTTGCATCAGCAAAAGATTACGTTGCTCAATGGTCATCGGATCATGTCTATGCTGATGAAGCACTGATTGTTCCATTTCCAACGTTAGCAATATTCGATCCAACGAAACATGTTTGGTCAGTGAATATTAAAGCTTGGTTATATCTTCCGTTCGAAGGTAAAAAACTGAAAAGTTATCTTCCATCACTGCCGAGTTTTATAACGAGAAAACCAAATGAAACAACCAATGAAGATACAACTAAGATCGATGCAGATGATAAACTATGTGCTTCTGTTCCTACTGAAGAAAACAACAAGATCGACGAACAAAACGGAGAGACGTCTGATGATGATGATATGTATGAAGATGCATTAGGTAACTAACTGCCGTGAATATTATAGTTTATTTTTCTGATGTATTGTTCAACAGAGGATGCACTAAATGAACAAACGGAAAATCCCGGTCGCTTGGGTTTATTCTTTGTCGGTAACTCGGTGAAGATTGTGACGAAATCTATTATCAATGGTGTTGAGCATTTATTGCAACCCTCGGATGAAAGTGGTTTTATCGAACAGCAACTTGATCTCCCTGATAAAGAAATCAGTTCATTGTGTACACAAATTCAACCCGGTTGTGATGATAAGAAGTTCGAGTATGAAATTCAAGTAAACGACTCGAAAATTGAAAATCAATCTAAACCATTCAAGTGCATCATTTACGTTTTGGCACCGCACGGTGTCAGTGTCATCTCAGATATTGACGATACGATCAAAATCACCAAGGTGCTCAGCAAACGATCGCTATTAAAACATACATTTTACAGTTATTTTAAACCGGTGGATGGAATGAGTGAGCTCTACCGGAAATGGAGTGAACAAAAATGTCAATTTCATTATGTTAGCGCAAGCCCGTGGCAATTGTAAGTTAATTGTAAAGCTTTTTTGTCCGGCATCATCGATGAATGTATTTAGATATCCAGCACTTCGTTGTTTTTTGGAGAAATACAAATACCCAATGGGTACAATGAATCTACGGAAGTTTACATGGAGTCTGAAATTTCTCAAGCCACCCGATACATATAAAAATGAAATCATTACACAGATCATTAACGCGTATCCGTTACGAAAATACATTTGTGTTGGCGATTCAGGTTTGTATTAAGGAGCAAAATTGATTTGACTTCCTTCTCTGTTCTTCTAGGTGAACTTGATCCAGAGATATATTCGAAGCTATACGAAACATTTCCCGATAATATTGCCCATATCTTCATTCGAGACATCTGTTCTGACCCTGAATGTCTCCCGGCATGTCATGAACGATACGTTAAAGTATTTGAGAATGTTCCGAAAGAGCGATGGACGGTTTTCAAAGATCCGAGTCAAGCAGAAACGAATATTAACAAACTGATTGTTTAGATATATTCTTTCACATCTATATTTTCCGCGTTTAATATTCATTTTTAATCAATAATCTCTTGATTTTTTGTCATAACACGAAAAACAAGCAATAACAATAATAACAGATATATACATATACAATCTATTCATGAAATCGAAAAGATTCATTGACAATGACCCATGTCGAAGTAATATTATCCACAGTTAAGATAAATGCATGTGAAAACAGACGTTTTTCTTTCGTGATTGTCACGCTGTCAACCGATCCGTAAACAACTGCACCACTGACAAATACTTGATATGTTGTATCTTCATCAGGAAACAGATCTAAAAGCAGAAAGCGTTCATTTGCACTGGTACCTTTTCATCAACACAATACCTTTCATAGGAAAGAAATCTAACGCATAGATATAATGCTTCGTTGGTGGTAGTCCAACTAAATAGTTGGCAATTGCATTTTGACCATTGATTTCCTTACCATTCCAGATTAATTTGGCTTGATTTTGGTAAAATTTATCTACATTCTAAAAAAAGAACCATTGAATTGTTGGTCTTAATCCGACGAAAAATGATCTTACATGTCTTCGCGTGTCTAGTATATCGTAATATCTTTTCGAGAAATTTTCTACTGCTTCGGCATCTTGACGAGATTTCCTTTGCTAAATAATGTGTAAGAGATATGATTAAAAAAAAACAAGAATTGCATTTCGCGTCGAACTAATTCCTCGCACACCTGATCTGCACTTGTTGTGGCCATTGGTGAAAGGGAAAGATAAAAAAGAGACGAACAAGATCTGATCTGAAATGTGAACTATGTGTTTTGTTTTATTTATAAATCAGTCAAAATGATTAGTAAATATATATATAGTCAAGTAACTATAAAAAAAGAAAGAAAAGGACATTTTTTCATAGTTTTTTTTTCTAATGTCGTTGGTCACGTTCACCATTTTCATGACGATTGTTTCGTTTTGATCTAGAAACGAGAGGTTAGATGCGAACAGACAGGTTTCCAACTCTTACCGTGATGTTGAGGGAGAACGTGATCTGAAACAAAAAGGGAAGAAGGAGTTATTTTTCGATATGAAAGTGCTCAACTTACCGACGATTGCTTCCACTGCGTGAACGATGCCTTGAGCGTCGAGGAGATCTTGATCGCGAACGTGTTCTAGGAAAGAATGGCTTATGAGTTTTTTTTTCTTTTTAACAGCAAAAGTGTTTGTTGTCAGGATTTCTCGTCGATCCTAAATCTGCTCGATAAAATCATCAGGAATCTCGTTCTGTCTACGCAAATACAGGATATCACCGGGATAAACCATGGATTAGTATTTTTTTTTATTCTCGAAGAAAATATTGAAAACAGCATCTTCGCACAGGAGGAGACCTGGATGAATAGAGTTTAAACAATTGAAATTAGACGACATGGGTAAACGGGAAGCTCAGATACACATCAGTAGACAATAGCTAAGAAGGTTCTTTGTGTTTTACGTACCGACGATGACGTCCTTTCTCGCGACTATCGCCTGTTGAGGCACGACCGTAACGAGCAAATTGAACACGAATTTCTCGTCCATCAACGTCAGTACCATCCATTCGATCTAGTGCGTCTTCAGCATCACGTTTTTTCAAATAACTACAACAAAGGTATGTTGAAGACACAAAAAAAACGAATCCTGACTTACCGAATGAAGGCATAGCCACGACTTGAACGAGAAAATTGATCACGTGGAATATAGATATCACCAATAGGACCATATTTTTCGAAATATCGTCGTAAGTCTTCGACACGCGTACGATACGTTAGATTATCGACTTTGAGCGAATACATCACATCGATGTTTGGTGGTGTCGAACGCTGATCGCCATCGCCGCGAGATCGGTTGCTCATGTTGGAAAATAACGATTAACGTTGAAATCCAAAGAAATGAATGAAGATAAAAACGAAATGTGTGCTGAAGAATTGAGAAAATAGGAAGAAGAAGAAGGAAAATATGTTAAACAATGACGAATGACAGCCATTTTTGTGTTGACTTAAAATAAAACTTATAGAGGCTTCTTTGTCGACAAGCGACATCTGTTGAATTCGCTTTTCCGATATAATATACTAAACTGTATAGAATATATGAGTGGAAACGTCGTAGTGAATTCGTATGGATTCATAGTTCGGAAGGTATTTTTCTCAACTAGAAAACGTTGAAAATATGAACAAGGATAAGATCTGATTTTATCGTTTACTATTAGCGATTTCTTAATGACAGCATTTTCGATTAATGTAATTTGTATGTATACATGAAAAAGTACATAAAACTCTACTCTTTCTCTCCCTCGTTTTCGATACAACCTAATTCATCTTCATTTCGCTCTTCATATCCTAAAATCAAGGCAATTAATTAACATATTATCTTTTGGAACCTTCGTTTTCATTCGATTTCTTGACTTCAATGCTGAAAGGTTAATATCAATATGGACGAATTTATTGTTTATAATTGTACATTCCAATTTGTAAGCAATGTTTATCTACGCTTAACTAGCTGGTCATGTCGGCACACATACCGATGTTTAGGCATCGGTTATATGCTACTATTGATTCTAATCTTACTCTTTAACTGTCATATCTATGAATGGCAATTAAATAATACGTTTGATGATCGCATAGATGAACCAACGTATTGTAATCGATCGATCATTCGGAAGCACTTCATACGAGATCAAAGGTAGTGTTGATTGACAGCAATGAGTTATTCCTTTTGTACTTTCCGTTTTCTTTCTTTAGTATTGCAGAATTACTTCCACAGAAATCTGCTCAGTTCTCTTTCAGTTATGAACTATCCAATAGTAACATCTGCTCTTCAACAACTCCCCATGCTATAATTTTTGTTATTTCAAAATCAACCAATTTCCCATCTCGTCTTGCCATTCGTCGTACCTGGGGAGACTTGAGTCGACTAATTTCGATACAACGATTCGCACATCTTCGTCTCAAACTTCTCTTTCTTCTCGATATCGACGAAGCACGCATGCTAAGTATTAAACTTGAACAAGCCATCTACAATGATCTTATTCAAGTTCGTTTGCCCGAACATTATACTCTCTCAACCTATCGGGATATGGCTATTTTACATTGGACAGAAACATACTGTTCACAAGTTCTACTTACAATCAAGACAGACGATGATATCTTTCTAAACACGTTCCTATTAGCAAATGTTTTAACACATATTATCAGTAATGCAAGTAGTTCATCTGCGCTGATATATGGAATAAGATTTCGTCATGCACGTGTTGTTCGTTATGTCGATGATTTGACATCAGAAAGTGTTCGTTATATAACAACCCATGATGAATATCCGTGCGCTTACTATCCGGATTATATGAGCGGATTCGGTTATATTATCACTCGAAATGCACGTTTGAAACTTCTTTCTGCATTTGCTCGACATCAGAAACTAATTTCAATGTCGGACGTTTACATAACTGGAATTTTAGCCGAGTACATGAACATTCAACGGCAACATCTTCGTTTCAAAATCAGCTATCAATCCAACGATGATTGTGACGTGTTTTTTAACGCAGATAATGCTTATGCATGTGCATCATCGTCACATTACGTATCGAAACAAGCACCAACATCAATAAATGTTGACATTTTCGAACGGTTCAATGCTTATTGGAAACGTGTGATTCACAATCGGTTCTTATATATCAATAGAAATCGATTTTAATCTGCGTTTCACTCAATACTAAAAGAAGGTCGTTTGCGGCCGTATCCACTAAAAATTGTATTTAAAAATTAGAAGAAAAAGAATAGGTTTGTTTGTCTGCGCACGTACATACAATCATACATAAACATACACGCACACATCTGTCTTTTTTTTACACATGTCGGACTGCCAGCATCACCTTTTTTCAAACATAGTTACAATACACAGAAAATGTGTCGAAAAAGAGAAAAACCGAAAAGAGAGAGAGAGAGAGAGAGAGAGAAAATACGGACGATAGCTAAAAAAGAAAGAGTGAAACAAGAGAAAAAGATGATGAGCAAAAAGAAAAGGAAAGAAAACAGAGAGAAAAAAACAACGAAAACGAACAAAATCCGTCTTTTGAACCTTGCCAGTTCCTCATACATAGTATGTAAATGATACTACGACTACCAACATACGAATGCAAAAAAAAGGGTGATCAATACACAAGTAGAAGAACAAGTTGAATAAAATGATGGTGTTTCGAGGTTCATGAAAGATCACATCGTTGTTTTGCCCTGTTGTGGATGTTGTTGTGATCGTAGGTTGGTTTGTAATGGAGGGGTGGATATTGGAGAAGACAATTGACTACGAAAATAAGTTCCTTTTTGGCCTAGAAAAAGAACAAAAAATGTCAACTGCTGTCAGTCAAAGACGAGGAGAAAACAACACTTACTTGAATCAATATTTGGTGATGTCATCATCTTCTGTTGTGTTGCTCCTGTTAGTTCTTTTCCACTGGTTGGCTTTTGTCGTCCCTGAATGGTATGTTGCAATTGTTTACGTACAAATTCACTTGTACAACGTGTTGTTTGAAAACTATTCAAACGCAACATTCAGATTCGAAACTTCAGCTTTACTTCACGTACCTCAAACAGTTCATCACGTGATTATTCAATTCTTCAGATTGACGACATTCAGCAGCAGTTAAATTGGGTATAGATGAACTCATGAGATTATTTGTATCTAAACAATGATAACCGATAAGTCACAGTTAAGGGAAGAAGATTCCAACATACTATGCGAATTTTGTTGAATATTTGTTGATAGAGCTACATTCATATTAGCATATTGCTGAAAAAAGAAAATAGAACGAATAAAATGGAACCGTTCTATCAGCACAAGAAAAAAAAGCTCTTCCTCTCTTTTCTGCTAATTTGCGCTTATATTCGGGCAGTGTCAAGGTTTTCTGATCCAATGTGAAGCCAGAGAGAGGAAGAAAAAGAAATGTTGCCTTGAACTTCCAAGCACAAACGAGAACTGAAGAACATCCGCTCATACATGAGAATTAGATTTGTGTTCAATTCACATTCTATGTCAACCATTGTCTATTACTCAATGTTTGTCATGTACACAATCATTAGAATAGAAAGAAGAGAGTGAACTCGTCTTCGGACAAATTGATCGGGCGGTTCAGTTATGAACCGAAGGGCATTCGCTAACCTACATATCTGTTCTTTTTTTTTTATTTGATATCTATGATCATATTAATAGTATCAAGCAAATATTATGTGAGCCATTGATTAACCTGAATTCTTGCTTTCGCTCTCTCCCTCATTCAATATACCACCTTGACCTCTTCTTTTCTTCGTTCATTCACTCATTCATTCGCTCGTTCTCTTTTTTAAGGGTGTGTACTCATTTATATATGTACGATGATGAATTAATGCTGAACATACGATACAACATTCACTATTGCATAATCATAACTTCCGCTACAGAGCGGGAATCAGAGAACATCTCTAGAGCAATGGAATCCTTATTTGAAAGACAATGAGAAAGAAAAGGCAATTGCACAATGTTTGGAGTTCTGTTAGTTTAAATGAATCGAACCTTGAGATTATCAAACTGAAGTGAACCCTTCTTTACCGAAGACCTTCAGTAAAAGAGATGAGAGCACAAGCAGAAAGGAGAAAAAGAGAATCTTGCTATTTCTTTCTCGGTTCTCTTTTTTTCTCATATAAAAATAACACATTCAATTAGATCACTCTCAGCTGACACATTCCAACAAAAGTTAGTGTCTTGCCAATAATTACGATTGAATAACCTTGTAATCAATGGCAGTGACCTTGGTCTTAGTTATTCCTCTCGCCTTGAGTTTTATACGAGTATACCCAAGGTCATGATTTTCAAAACTGATACAGCATATATATATATATATATGTGCCTATGTACACATTGATAAGTACATTTTCTCTCCGTCACATGCTAGGTATGTACTTTTCGAGTCTGTTTGTCTTCAAAAAGCTGAACACGTTTTTCCAAGTTAAGCACGTATGTCGAATATCTATTCTCAGCAACTTATTTTCTGTCCCAACAGAAAAGAGAGAAATATACTCGTTCACTCTTACATTAATCATCTATAAATAAATATATATATATATTTCTTCCAAACGACGCAAAATCTATGACGTGATTCGTTCTTAGTTATTGATATGTCAGATAATAGAAAACAGAATTCTTATGACGAGAAAAAGAATCGCCTAGTTGTACTTGTTCTCTAAAGGCAGAGATATAACTGAGTGATAGTCATTTGGTAACTCTTGAAGTATATTCGAATAAAGTACTTTTGATTTTTTGTTGCTGTTTTGCTCCTACCGTACACTACTTTGTTTTCACTTTTCACTTTAATTCGGGCACTGTTTAAGTACTTTTCTAGATAAATAATCAACATTATTGTTCTCTTTCGAATCGCTAAAGATTCGATTTTCGCTTCACATCATGTCCAGATATCGAACAGAGTTGTAATCAAAATCGTATCAATCTATGCTATCGTACAATTACACAGACTAGCAGAAGGTAAGAAGAAAAATGTCCTCAGAAGACGATCATGACTTAGTTGAAAAGAGAACAGCTCTTCTTTTCTCTTCTCTTTACCATACAGAGAGTAGTTGCGTTACCTTTTGTTTTGATAACAAAATATTTTTCAAAACTGGATGGATTCGGCCTATTTAGATTAAATGGTGATATTTACAAACGATTGATGCAATGAGAGGCAAGTGATAAAATCAATTTCTTTTTCGTTGTTACGATCAGAATCATTTCGTGACAATAGTCTAATTAAGTTTACTCTTGTAGAATTAATCCTTTTCTTTCTGAAGAAACTATTTCGGATGAGTTTTAAGCTAAAACAGAACGACGAGCACTCCTAACGACATTGGATGGTATTTGCACGCATTCATACTTCAACCATCTCTTTTTCTATTATGCTATCGTACCTGATGCATTTGGGCTTGGCCAGGAGGACCGGGTTGTTGTTGTGGCGCTTGCATAACGTTCATATGACGAATTTGCGGCATTTGTTGTTGTTGCTGTAGTGGTGGTGGAGGCCCCGATGGTGAAGATGTCATGAAAAGTTCATGACCATATGAAAGATCGAGTGAATTGTTATTTACTAACGATGGTGAAAATTGATGAAAGTCTTGTTGCAATGATGAATTATTCCCATTGGACATCATTAAATCATTGTACGTGTTCATCATCGCTAGAAAAGTAAAAAAAACAACTATGTGCGGTTTTGGTTTTATTTGAAGAACATACGTCGAAGGTGTTGCTGTTGCTGTTGCTGTTGCTGTTGCTGCTGCTGTTGTTGTTGTTGTTGCTGCTGTGGCGGCAACGGTTGCTGAGGTTGTTGCTGGTTTGGTGCCGCCTAAGAGAAGAAATTAGATATTATTTCTACACATTATATTGAATCTCACAGATGGTAGAGTTACATTCATCGACATATGCAATTGAACTTGTGGATTATTTGCTTGTGGTGCTCGTTGTTGATGCATCAACGCTTGCCGTTTGTTCATTTGTGGCGGAAGAGCACCTGGTGGCATTCGTTGCTGCTGCTGCTGTTGTTGTTGCTGTTGCTGTTGCTGTTGCTGCTGCTGCTGCTGCTGCTGCTGAGGTGGTAGTTGTTGCATGGAATAATAATTAGGAGCAACTTGATTCGGTGGTGGTTGAGCAAAATTATTATACATTTGTTGCTGTGAAGCTAGTGACGATTGACGATAGTACATATTCTGTATTTGATTTGATCCTTGGTGGTGTTGGATATGCGTTGGCGGTCCCTGTTGAGAATATATCATCATGGGATTGGGTTCCATATGTGATGCTGAATTTGTTGGTGGTAGAAAAGATGTATTCATTGGAGAGAGAGATACATTTGGTGGAAACGCATTATTATCTATCATTTCTATTGAAAGACAATCAGAAAATTGAGAATTCTGAAATGTGAACAAAAGAATAGATTAGAAGAGTGCTAGAGCAGATGACAGTTCTTTTTTTTACATTCGATGGCATCGGCTGTTGTTGTTGTTGTTGTTGTTGTTGTTGCTGCTGCTGCTGCTGTTGTTGTTGAGGTTGATATGTATATGTTGATGTTTGCTGTCGGTACATAGGTATCGATGGATCAGCAGTCGCTGTTCGATTCGGTGGTATTGACATAGTCGAATGGTCAGCAAACAGGAAGTCACCGGTGATCGTGCCTAGTAAAGGTGAAAGTGAATGAAAGATTCAGATGAGAAACAAAATTACTGAAAGGACTATTGTCAACGGGTAAATCGAGTGATGTCGGACCTAGAGAAGTGAACAATACAAATCTCTATGTTAGAAACGAAAGAAATACCTACCGGGATTAAAGGAGGTAACAAGTGTTTTATAGATTTCACTGATAGCTCTTTCTTCCTTTTCACTACGTTTCGATGTTGTAGATGGAAATGATGGATCCATGACACTCGATGAGTTTTGTGAAAGAAATGAATCGACTGCTGTAGGCTCATTCAAGCACTAAACAGAATCGAACAGAAGACAATGGTAAAATCGACTGAACTCTTTCTCGTTTTTACCTCTAGAAAATCTCGATTATCTAATAAAAATAATAAATCATCATTAGCATTGATGTTCCCAGTCGGAGGTGTTGCTGTTGTCGCTGAAGTGAAAAGATCGTTGACAATCGCCTGTATTCGACTGTTGTCACTTGATGCTGATGCCGATCTATGCAATGTTGGTGGCGGTTGTTTGTTAACTGGTATGAATGATATTTCATTTGGTTGTTGAGGATCAGAACTTAACAACGCAGCTAGATAATCATCTTTCGATGATGGAGTTTTAGTTGGTTGCAATGGTACTGTTGAATTGAGATATTGTTCAAGAGGATCATTGGAATTATTATTAGGAATTTTATTCGAATTATTATTATTATTGATTGTTGATGACGATGAGGACGCTGAATTTATTGTCGAGAATATTGATGTATCATTTGAGTCGAGGTTTTGTAGGAGATCGTAGAGTGGAGCATCCTTCTTCGCTGTTACTGTTGGTACTTGTGGTGTACGAATTAACGAGCGTAGTAGTGTAGATTGATTACTCGATGCATGAGTGTTGCTTGTTTGTTTCTTCAATGACGCTGGAGATGATCTGTCCAACGAAAGATGACGTTCATACACCTCCGGTTCAGTTTTAATGGTTGTATTAAGCTAGAAGAAAGAAGATGAGCATCGTAGGAAGATGAATGAAAAGTTTACTTGATTCAATGGCCGTGTAGCAGCGATAGCGATCGACGGTGAAATGATCGTATGGTCTTGACATTCAAGTTTGATATCATCCTTAAGTTGTCGGGCGAGTAGTAGCTTCGGAAGTTTTCGTTGTGTTGGTGACTGATCATCAGTATCCATCGAACGTTTCAAGTGATTAGCTGCATTAAGGTTGGACGCTGATGTTTGTCGAGTTGTGCGGCGAAGTACTATCGGTGATGCTTGAATGACGGTTGTCTGATCAGAATTACATGGTTGATCAAAGAATGAATCCAGAGAATTGTCCGATAGTGTTGATTGAGGATTGGACAGAAGATAATCCGTTGGCTAAAAGTCAAAGTCGTTATTAGTTTTTCTACTGTGAAAAAAGGTAGAATATTTTACATCTCGTTTTGGTCGGCCTGGTTTTCTCGGCGGTGAAATTGTATTCACCTGATTAGTTCGACTACCAAAACTGTGTGAATGCTGTCGTTGTTTTTTCTTCGATTTTGTATCCCATCCAGTTGAGTCAGCTGACTGATTTCCTTGTAATGATAGTTGACTTTTGAATGATGAGCGGGAGTTGCTGAACGATTTGTTATGTCCGAGTAGATGATTACTGCCAGCAGATGCACGTTGAGTAGACTTGTGTCGAGAATTGTAGACAAATGGTGCTTCAACAACGACCTTTTGCGGACGTACTTCATCGTTGAGCAATGTCTAAACATGAACAAGATTAATAATCTTTGGTGAATCAGTTTTATTTCTTACTCGAAGAAATATATCGCTTCGTAGTTTATTCGATCCACCCGGTGTAGTAATTGTTTGACCACCTGATGTACTATCATCGCTAGCAACTGATTCAGTTTTAATCAAAGGTACAGAACCCGGGGATGGCCATCCTGAATTATTGTCGAGCATCGAAAAATCTGTGGCATTTGTTCCAGAGCCTAGTGCAATATTCGGTGGCTGCCGTCCGAGAAGTTGTTTGAGAAGAATATCAGCTGATGTCGTTGAGGGTGTTAGAGTTTCATTTGTTTGACTAGGATTTCGTCGACGCTTCATCGGCGATGGCGAATCATTAGGCATTGGTGACACATGAGTAGTTGTTGGACTTTCAGCCACTTGCACAAGATCATCTATCGCATTCACATGAAGTCTGTTTTCATTATGAGAATGTGGACTCGACGTGATCGGTGGCGGAGATTTAGTTGCAAGTAACTGTCTTAAACGTGTAGAGCTACGCAATTGATTCGGATTTTGTGCCGAAGGTGTTGATGCAGTGATTGGACTTGATGCTGTTGTATAGATATCATTGTTTGAAAAAAGTAACGAGGTTGGATCGACTAACTGCAGCGGCGACAATGGTCGTTTATTCGCTGGTGAGCATGTAGGCAAGAGGGAATTGAAATCGTTGGATGGTGATCCAGGTTGGAATAATAAATCGAAAGAGTTCAAAGGAGAAGAAACACTGCCATTATTTGATTGAACTAAAGAAAAATTGCTAAGATAGCTAGGGAAAAGCATGAGAAATCAATATACCTGAACCCAATGAAGGACTGAAAGGTGTTCGTTTACTTCCGAACTCAACTGTATCCGATGATGAGACGTCTAAGGAGAAAAGAAGACAAGTAGAAAATTTCTTTCGAAAGAGGAAAACTTGTATTACTATCAAGTGTCGAAGGTTTTTGCACAGGTACTTTTGGTGATGGTGGAATATTTGATTGCGGCTGATTTTTATCACTTGGACTAGATATTGGTGCCGACAGAGAATTCTGTACTTGAATCAAAGTACCCAAAGTGCTAGAAACATGCTGTTGCAAGGTATTCGGTGCGTTTTTATGCATGCCCAACATAGTTAACGCAAATTGCGTGCCGATAGGTGGTGTTGAAGTTGGTGGAGGTGGTATCGAGGCCGATGTTGGTGGTGTAATTTGAGTTTTAGTTGTAGAGGATGAGGTCGATGACGAAGATTGTTTTTTATTCTTTTGCAAATCACGATTCGATACAATAATTGCTTTCATTAAACGTGTTGATGCATTGCCGTTCAGATCGTTGAAATCATCGATTAGCCTGTATCATAACAGGATTTGATATTTTATTTTTGAAGAAAAAAAAACTTTCGTTTGCTTCCTTACCGTACAATTGTATGAGTAGAAACAATTGATTCAGCTTTTCCAGTCATTTTATTCGAAAACAATTTACTTTGAGTATTAACGAAAGCATAGATCTCATCATGTAAACAAAACCGATAGACAAGACTTTTTGCTTCGCCTTTTTCGACAGCTAGAACAAAGTATCGATATTAGTTAGTCGAAATATTTTTCTCAAAACATACTCTCTTGAAAGTGTCTAGTAATCAACGGGACATCACTTTCATGAACATAATCTCGAAAATTCTTCCCCATAAAGTTCATATCGATCGTTTCACATTTCATATGACTAAAAGAAATCAATAGCGTTGTTCAACATCAGAGATATTTTCGGGTTTCTTCTTACCTTGAATCTAAACTTTCGATATCATATTGTAAATTGATTCGTGAAGAAAACTGATCGAAACCCAACAGAGCTGGTTTATCTTTTAGTTCATTGATCGGCGGCCGACGAGCAATACATATGAGAAAAGTCTTATCACTACCAGATGGATCACGATGAAGAGCAACGGATACAACCATAGATATATAAGGCGTCGATTCATCATTTGTTCGCATCCGACAATGGAATGTACGACCACGTGATTGAACATTTTGTATTTGATCAGTATTCGCACTCGATGCTAACAAATCACCTAGAAACGAAATCGAATGCATATGGAATGAAATCGTCTCAATCGTACCGGAATCCTTTTTGGCCCAAGCTTTGCTGAACTCGCTCACATCACTCGGATGTACACAATAGTACAAATTTCGTCCAGCAAGTTCGTCCTAAATGGAAAAAAAGTCTCGCTTCGTGATCAAATCAAAACCAATCGGATCGATTTACTTGGGTAAATTTCAAATACTGTCCAACATTGTCGCTCACATAATCCAATTCACAATTATGATTTATTGTAAAGAAAAATCCATCAAGAGCCTAAAAACATCGTATAATTCAATTCAATTCATTGATTGAAACTCTGTTAATAAACATATTAGTCAGTCATGCTTATAGTTCGAAACCCATACATCTCACTGATCAAAAGTAATTGAGTATTTCATCAGAGAATGACAGAAGAGAAAAAAAGAAACGTGTTGACGTTCTGGTGCTGTCAATTATACTAGACTTGTTATTAGCTGAAGCCCGGGAATGGCTATGATACACATATATCGATGCACAGAATACTCTTGTGCTTCAACGAACACATTATAGAAAGAGAAGAAAGGAAGAAATAACAAGTAGTAGTATAGCAGCTGCAAATGTTTCCTCGTCTTTTTTTCTTTGTCTCCTGTTCCAGGATGCATAATATTCCGGGCGCGTGTAATAATATATACGGCATAATGTGTAACAAGTTTTTCTTTTCGTCGTTGTCATCGCCATTCTTTCAACACGCGCGTATACACCGAAGAAACAAGAAAAAGAAAGAGTAGGAATGAGAAAAAGAAAACCTCGTAATGTTCGTTCGTTTACACGCTTCTGCTTAAGCTTTCCTTGAGAAAGAAGATTAATAACAATTAAATTCGTCTACTCGACTCATTTGCCGTTGAAATCACGAAATAGTGAGATCTAGAATGTTAACGTACCTCGAAAAGAAGTGGTCCAAGTGCATCGTGTGCTAACAACGCTGGTCTTGACGATGACACATCCGACTGTTGAATAATCGATGCCGAATCGGTTCGTTGTCGATAATTTGTTGCTGAACCTGGTAGAGGCGAACAATTCGGCTTGAGAATTGCTGCTGGTGCTGATGGTGGCGGCGATGATATTAAATGAATATCATCCATTCGTTCGAAATACTATTCTAGCGCATAGACATTCTGTGAATAAACAAAAAAACTATATTTCAGCTTATACAAATCACGTGGTACACCTGAAAGAAAAAATGTATTGATGCGTGCAAGGATATAATATATTCGCGAAAAAAGTTTCTTTTTTTCATTGGCTATATATTCCTATGCATGGGGGCGAAAAAACAAGGTATAAGGTGAAAGAGCGCATATCTTTCCTACTCTTCTAGCCAGGCAATGTTGTTGATAATAAACTTACATTTCGGATAAACTCTTTTTCCTTCTATTGAATAATAATTAAATAATGTGAGATAAGATGAGAGGAGAAAATGTAACACAGAACGAAATCGAAGAAACAAATGATAATAATAATAATAATAATGGTAACGGTAACTCGTATCTAATAATGAAAATAACTCGAAGGTTTTAATCACATTTTATGCTATATACAATCAACTAATGACGAACTCATGTGATTCTCTCCCAGATAATAATAATTTTATTAATAATCTGAAAAAACGAAAAGATTCTTATCATCAATCAATTGAAAGGAAAACAATTTTGTCGAGGGTGGTTTTTGCTTGTTTTTTAATGAATGAATGATCGTCATCAGCCGACAATCGCCATTGTGTATCAAGATCATGGGTGTGGTCCGCTACTGAAAATGAATGCATAGCTAGCTAAGCCTTTTCCACCAATCAGAATTGACTTCTGGTAAACATTGGACTAGCCAATGCGATCCGCTTGATTTCGTTCTGTTCTGTCTGTCTCGTCATGTATGTATTTTCCGCTGTACGTAAGAAAGTTCTGCCGTGGAAATAAACACACAAGTGAATTTCGTTCTCACAAAGATGAAACAAGCGATGTGTAAACAGATGTTAAGAAGTAGTTAATCATGATGTAACTAAGATAAAGATTTATTGTACAATATCGATGAAATGACGATCGTTCAAGGCTTTGCTTGTACAAGTTACAACAGGAAAATATAATGCTCTTGCAACTTTTTCGGGAATATCTACCATTGTTACATATACATGAAGATAAAAAAAAACTGAGGGGATAGAAGGGATTGCAGACTATGTCAGCGATTCATCGAAAAATGCTGATGTTGCCGTAGTTGCCGGTGTTGTTGTTGACGTGACTGTGGTTCGATTACGCAGAATGTGAAATATGTTCGTAAAACTATTTGGAACAACTCGTCCGAGTCGATAATTCAACAAAACACAAGTAATCATAGCAGCACAAAGAAATAGTGCAATACCCAGAATAATTGATGTTACAAATGTAGTTGCTTTCCAAGGACTAGAATTGACATTCGTCGATGTTGTTGTTGAATCAGCTTGCTCGCTAGAAGATGTTGAAGTGGTGGGTTTTCTTGTTGTAGTTGTTGATGTCGAATGTTTTGTCGATGACCGTTTCGATGTTGTGGTCACAGTAGTGGTAGTGGTAGTGCTTGTGGTGGTTCGATTTGGCCATTGAGCAAATGACACCAAACGAATCGTTCGTAGTTGTTCATCAAGCCAAAAAAGAGTTCGTACTTCGTACGTTTCTAAGGATACAAGTCGCACATGACCACTGGTTGTTAACCATATCAAATTATTCTCGTAGATGAACATTGAATGAATATCAGCTACGGTGCTGGTATTCAACGGTAAAACATCTTTACTGAGAACGATTCCATTTGGTGATAAAGTTAGCATATAGATTTGTTGTTCTACACGATCAGCGGCAAACAAACGATTGTCCGTCATGGCTAATGATATGATTTCTGAGTAACCGCTGGCAATAAATAGACAAGATTGAAATGATACAAGACGGAAGCGGCGATCAGCCCTACAATATAGAATAACTGATTGTTGACTGGCAATTGAAATACTTAGGTAAACATCGATATTGTCATCACTCAGAGTATCATTGAAAATCATATCAAGAATAGGAGTTGTTGAATTCCAAACACCTTTTCGAGACATTTCATCAAAATTCAATTGGATTACTCCACGGCGTACTGCCCAAAATAGTGCCGTTTCACCAGAGAGATAGGTGAGACTCGATCGGCATGGTGTCTCATCGATCGGTATCAATGGTACAACATGTGATCCTAAATGTGTATCAAGTGTGTAGATTGTACTTGGCGAACAGATATAGAGTCGATGAATGAAATTATTGGCTGCTAAACTTTGTAATGAATAAATCGGATCTGTATGCTGATAAACAAGTTGAAGGTTATCATTTGTATAATTGAATTCTTTGATTTGTGCGAGATAAAGATTTGATTCGGCTAAAATCCCGATTGCTGGGTTCGTAATACGGCAATCGATAATTTGAGAAAGAAATATTAGAAAAACACAGAAAACTTCGTGATATAATACATTCATCATCTCGTGTTTTCATCAGATGTTCTTCATTCGAAGTTTTATTTGTTATCTTATTTGATAGAGAGTAGGTAAGTGACGTCATCATGACTAAGGCAAAGAAAGGAACAAGGTAAGTTTTTTTTTCGTTATCAGTTCAGTAGGACTTCAATTCGAAAGTCAAATCATCAACTAACAACAATGATATGAATTGCACAGAAGAACGAAACGAAAGTTTCATCCGTCGCGTCCGTTCATTAATATACAGTTATACACACATATATATATATATATGTATTTATATATATACCTATATATGCGCGTGTATAAACTCATCTAAATAAACAAAACATTTATACAGCCCGTCTGCTTCATTTACTTAGTACATAGTCGCATCCGTTTTTTTCCTCTCATCATCAATTGTTTAATTTCCTCTGAAGCTTTACCTTAGGATCAGTGTAAAAAAACGGAGAAGAATGAAATGAAACAGACCATTAATAAAACATACAGCACGAAAAGGTCGACAACGCGAATAGAGAGTTTCTATCTTTCATCTGAGATTTTGCTTTTCTCTCAACCATGAATGGAAACGATGACAACCTCCAACCAGTTAAATATTTAGGCAAAGTTCGTTCACTATACGCTCATGGTATCGGTGTGGCCATTGTAAGTCTTATATTTCTTTGAGTAATTGATTCATTTTCCGAGATAAATATTTGATTGTAAAGGAACCTGTACGTCTTGTCTGGGCTCGATCGAAAAAAGGTTCACGTTATAATCGTTGTGCCGTATCCATACATCCATTTGGTTTATCAATCTACGAAGAAATATCAAACGGAACATATAAAAATGTTTGGTCCGACAGTATTGAAGATATTTCTTATTGTGTTGCTGAACCTTTCCATCGTCGCATATTCGCTTGGATTGCTCGATCACCTCGTACAAATGAACTGGAATGCCATGTTATACTCTGTAAAACAAGTAAACGTGCACGTATACTTGCTGAACTATTAGCGAAATCATTTCATGAATCGTATCGTTATCGACAAGAGCAACAACAACAACAACAACAACAACAACAGCGAGCTATTGACACAGCATCGTTATCGGCGCGTTGTTCAGTATGTGATACGATCGCTCGACAAGAGCAAACTATCAGTACGCGCCCATCTTTGTATCGAAGTCATTCACATGATCGTAATTATCACGACGAACTCGAACACACCCGTTATCCAATGCGAAATGATTATGAGCGTGTTTCATTTCATACACCGAATATTGCACGCGCTTTTGTGCGAAGCTACGAAGGAAATTCAATGAATAGTAGTAGTCGTCGAAGTATTGACAATGATACAACATTAGTGGATGGAGAATCGATTAAACCAGTCGAATACTATCGCAGATAGAAACTGATCAGTTGTCTATTTGAATGTTGTATTACAAACAAGGACGGAATTCCATCTTGATAATCGAGTCATGTGAAGTTCAATGAAATGACATTTTCATGTTTGTTTTTTGCTTATGAACAAAGATAATTGCATAATACTCTGTAATTTATGTTGAAAATATGACAACATACCTTGTGAGCAAGGTGATCTATCATTTCGGAATGCTTTATAATGGACATTAATTACAAGGTTGTCTGATTGGTCTGAACTAGAAATAATGACGATGATGAAAAAAGAAAGGGACGATTCGTTCTCTAATTATTCTATACAGAATACAACAGACCTACTCGACAAACTTATCCATTCTTTATTAAATAAATTTAGCGAAAAAACACAAGTTCTACTTAACAATCTTCGTTCGTCTCGTCGGTTTTTCCTAAGACACACGTGTAGAGAAATTAAAGACAACACAGACCGATGCTGTACATTCAAGTTTTACACCGATGATACGGTACTTCGACCGATGTTCGCACAAGTTGATTTTGAAAAACGAATCTTTTGACACGATGAAATATGTAAATGAATGGTAAAAGAAACGAAAGATATTGTATCCAACCCCATTTGAATTCTTGCCAAAAGCCAGGTATAAATCTAATCGATTGCGTTCGAATATTAACAGTAACATCAATCGTTATTCTTCCAGTTCCACTACTTGTCCGATCTTCCCAATTGGTCTGATACGGTTGAAATGTTGTATAATAGTTTCGAGTAAAGTAATTCTCGGTGATCGAATTTACATCCATAGACGATGTGTCTAATATATAATCTAAATCGATAACTGAATCATTGTATCTGGCATCAACACCTGAACTTTGGAATGGAACGCGTTGATGGAGTATTAAATCACCAACTGCAGTTACTCTCGCGTTATTAATCGTACCTGGAGAGTAGAGATTAATCAATCCCAGTGTTTCCATCTGAATCAATTGTCTTCCTCGTAGTTCATATTGAAGTATTAGTAACAAATTGATATAACGAATTTGAATATTACTGTTTTGAAAAGGTAATTCAAGAGTGAGAGAAAATCCATTGTCAGTTTTGGTCGCTATTGCCGTTGTTCCAGCGATCGAAATCGATTGAAAAATCGTATTCAACGATGCGTAAGACGAAGCAAAGTATGGGTTTGTTGCTACAACCTGTCCGACATTAAGAACGAAATTCGTATAGCTCACACGCGGTTTTTCGCTGTAACTAGCTTCTTTAATCCAGAATCCTTCGGCATAGTAAGTAAATAGAAATGGCGGTAGAAAGGTTAAAATTGTACAAAGAACCAGAAAACAGGTCGCCAATGAACATAATTTCGCTCGGTAATGAAATCGATCCGAATGAGAAAAAATCTCGAAGAGAGCCATGGATTTCGAATGCGAATGAGTGGAATACGATCAAACATCTTCAGCCGCCATGAACTGATACGATTACTTAGGAGAAACCTCTATGATAATTTCGATCGAATATGATTGGCTGTTATTTGACAGATAAGAAAAGAACTTTTTGCTGTTATAAATATAATATTGATTGGTTGATGAAGAGAAATGCTTCTGACGTCCATGAAGTACAAAAAACAGGTTTTCTCCGTATATGGGTTGTTATGAAATCCCGTGTTCGCTTTGAAGGCGCACGGACTAGTTGTGTGTGTTACGTAATACGCGTTCATGATTACTCGATTGATTCAGCAGCTGACGGGTACATTTATTTTATTGGCTCGATTGATAGCACGATAAAATGCATCGCGAGTTATCGAAAAGTTGCGATCTAGTTTCTTTTTTTTCTCGGTATACACTTTGCAAATGAGTCAGAATATTTGATGTCTTGAAGACGAAAGAAAAACGAATATGGCGGGGGTGTGTCCCTCATATATATAAACGATGAGTACGTGATGTTAATGTCAGCGCGTCATTGACGCTAGAGAGACGATCGAAGAAACCGTGTATAGTATGTTATTGATCTCGACATCGTACGTTTTGACTGTTGATGATTGCTTTTCAGCGGAAGGTATTCCGATATTCTTCGATTTTTTTTTCTTTTAGCCAGACGACAGATTAGCCTAAATGATTTACATTGGCCACACTGATATTCAATCACATTTTAGATAGAATTCTTTCTTTATTTACGTATATGTACACTTGCGTTTAGTGGAATTATCATTGAATTCCATGGTCCGAATGAACGAATGTGAATATAATCGTCAATCACTTATCCAACTATCGCCGTTTTCCCATCAAGTAACCTTTGCGACGATTTTGCACATTAATTTACCATTTCTATTCTGTTTTCAAGGTTGGCGGTCATTCAACGATGCTTCAATATGATAAAAATACTCTGTGCAAAGTCCTGGATCCACCGGAATTGTATTTTTATCAATCAATGCCTGAGTCGTTGAAAAAATTCACGCCGGAGTTTCGCGGTAGGATTCTCATGTTCTTTTCTATGTATCCCATAATTTTACGATAATCTTCAGGTAAAATAACAGTACAATATTGGGAAGATGAACTAGGCTATGTGAAGCTTGTTGCTCGACCAGAAACGAGCAGCTCCGATGATGAACATTCATCAAATGAAGATCATGCTCCGGTTACCACTGATCAGCAATCGATTGATAACAATGCACGCAAATTAGTACAGTTCGTATTCATTTTAAATTATTCTTCATTTGAAAGTATATTTTCGTAATAGATTACGCTGCTCCGAAGATGGTCATATCGACTATTCGAACAGTTTAGGCAATGATGTTGTTAATTATGAACAAGGAAAGATTACAATGGCTAAAATCAATCCTTGGAGTTTGGAATTATGTAAGAAACAAGCGGAAAAGCTGCATCAAGAATTAATCGATGCAGAATACGTCGCTGTTTCACAAAGTAAATATTAAAGTGGCACGTATTTTATTTTCCGGATACGATTACGCATTTCTTTTGCAGAATATATTCTGTTAGAAAATGTCACCGCTCGCTTTCGCCATCCGTCTATCCTTGATTTGAAAATGGGCAAACGGCAGTATGCTGATATTGATTCAGATGAAAAACGGCAATCAAAAATTCAGAAATGTGAACTATCAACGTCATCTACACTTGGTGTACGATTATGTGGAATGCAGGTAAGACTGACAAAGTTGCGTTTTCTTTTTCGCAATCAGTTTTTTGTCTTCAGGTTTACCAAGTCGACAGCGGTCGATACATCTTTACCGATAAATATCGAGGTCGACTGTTATCGGTTGAAGGTTTTCGCACTGCTCTAGTAGAATTTTTCAATAATGGACGAACGAAACGTCTCGATGTTCTGCCTGAAATCATCGATCGTCTCAGAACATTATATGAAACAATCAATTCACTAGCCCGATACCGCTTTTACAGTGGTAGTCTGCTTATCGTCTACGATAGTTCCCTCCAATCAGATCTGATCGATGTACGTATGATTGATTTCGCTCATTCGATACATGCTTCAACAACCGATGAAACATCGGCATCAAACATTCATATGGGTCCAGATAAAGGTTATTTATGTGGACTCGAGCATTTGATTAATATTTTCAAAGAAATTTTCAACGAAGGAAATACTTCCACACCAGCAAATATTAATTAATGCAGAAAAAAAAACCAAACCATTTCATTCTTTTTCTTATGTGCAATAGTTACAATTGTTGTCTCATGTATATATGTGTTATTTTTTTTTCTCTTTTTCTTGTCAACCCGGTTTCTTATCTGGACTTTGTTTATTTGTCTTTCGAAAGTAATATGAAAGACAACACAAAAAAGATACTTCTTTCTTGACTTTTAGCATGACTTTTTAGAAAATAAAACGTTGGAAACACTAATCTACATCCTTATCCCCGGTTTTGTCATTTTCTCAGGTGTATACACCATTTTCTCGTATATATTTGTCCGTTTGTTTTCTTTTCATGTACATAGATTCAGGTGGTTTTTCTTGCTATGACTTTTTCTCTTTCTTTTCGACTGCAGTAATCCACAGAATGATGTATATCATGTTTACGTATTCGATTCCTTTTCTTCTTTTTTGTTTTTATCTGAATAAAACTTTTTCAATTCTGACACATTCTCTGTTTATTTTATCAGAAATCGACTCCCCCTTCGTGTACCGCAAGAAATCTGGGTGATCTGTCATGTCTTCACACCTCCTCATCCGCCTACAACAGTCCGGTGAAACTACACATATCTTCAATCTAATCACCCGAGGTTATCGGTTCGTTTCATGTCGATCGTACGTAAGACGTCATTCTGATCTGGGGATGACAGAGCTGGTTTAGTCTTGATTAATAGTTAATAGATACCTAAGAACACGCGTATCTGATGGAGTAAACTCTAAAGTAGTCAAACGACAGACTGAGAACTGCGCAGTCGATGCGCGTGTGTTGTTTTCCGATTTCTCAACATCAAAGGATGAGATTTTTTCGTCGTTGGAATGTAACAATAGGATCAATGAATTAGTCATGTATTGAGTATATTCATTCATTTGTTCACATCAAGAATAGATTTTAAATATACAGGTATTACATTGAATGAACGCGAACAATAATAATAGAAAAGCAAAAAGAAGCAGATGAAGAAGAAGAAGAAGAGAAAAAAGTTAATAACAAGGTCGTCATTTTCGTGTGTCGTGTCTTTGCAGATAAAAGAAAGTTAATACTACCGATCTAGTCCTAGAGTGAGCCATGGATGATGTATTTATATACATAAAATAGAAATTAAATACTTGTCGTTGTCGACGATTGCGTTTGTTGTTTGCTCTTCAACACATGAGACCTTCGTTCGTTACGCGGCGAACATTTGAATACTAATTGATTGTCTTCGACATTGTCACAGATCTAAAATTCATACGAACGATGAGAATCAGCTCGAATAAATAGATCAGATCTTACTTTCTTAAGTCTTACAGTCGGTGGACTGCAGTAGTATTGCTTCCGACTTGACGTTCTCGATGTTGGCGATGCACTATCTTTATTCAAAGTACCTGTACGATATTTCAAGAAATTATTTTGCTGTAATTTATTATGTTTACCAATGACGTAGAGTAGTTGCGTGCGAAATTCTGTGCCCGTTAAACAATAAACAAGGATATTACCTGTATGATTAGCATTCATCAAGATAATGAAACATAACTTAATCATCTTATATTTGGCTTTCGCTCGCACATCACATTGGTATGAACCCGATGAGAACGTTTGTTTTTCAAACATAAGATAAATCACAATTGGACCAGTTAACAAAACAAACATGGTATTAATAGAGAGAAGCATCGTACTTAGACTTCTGGCGACGAGACGTTTGTTGGAGTTATTTGCATTACCCATCGTTCGAAGAACGCTGATGAATATGATTGCTGAACAGAGAAACATTAGAATAAACGGCAGATAAACATTAACGATAGCATCGATATAAACCCAAATATTTATATAGAATTCTTTGTATTCATCACTATTCTCTGATGAACAGTGAACGATATTTATGTCCATATCGGTATCAACAATCGGATAGAACGAAGACGTTGACGGAGAGTCAGCAATGCTTTGCACGTCTTTATATGTGTTATTATAGAATAAGAATTGCACATTGAGCAAAAACAGGATGAGAAAAATGACAAGTAATATAAAATAAGTTAAGCGAATATTTCGTGTCTTGCGTATCCCACGTGTTAGAGCGAAGACGCGATCGATGGATACTGCCGTCAGTATCCATGCGCTCGCTTGTGGAAAGAAATAGATCGAAAATGAGAAGATTTTACATGCAATTAACGAAACTTGTTGGAGATCGATATTGAACCATGCATGTAAGATGAAATTAACACAAAATGTATATAAAACAATCAGATCAACAATAGATAGAAAGGCGAGATAAATAAACGTCGAATGACGTCGAAGTTTTGAACGTAGAACAACATACACGGAAAGTAAATTGCCCACTGTACCAACAAAAATGAATAAAATCGGATAAATACGTAGTAAGGTTAATGTTATGGTACGATAAGGTTCTCGACTGGTTGACGAACGCGTTAGGGAAGTATTGCATCCTACTGGTGTGGAATTCCACATCGTTATATACGACGAAAACAAAAGAGAAATATCTAGAATTGCGAGAAAACGATGAGATGATGCGTGAGCGTTGCTCGAAATTGTAGGCTAAAATAAGATGACGTGCGTGTGCATGAATTTTTGTATTTGTTATCTTTAGAAGAAAAAAAAAACAATGAAGACAAAAGGAAAGACACAATGTATGGAAAAATGAAGCATGCTTTGAATAGAGTGACTATGCAGGAGAAAGAAAATCTTTTCGTCTTCGGATTTCATCCGGTTTCTCTTCCGCAAACAAGAATGTTTCTAAACAGAGAGAACAAATCCTTTGTTAAATTAACTGATAGATAAACAAATGAATTTTTCTGTCGAATAAAACAAAAAAAAAACACCGTCTAACACAACATTAGTTTCACCCTCATCCTTCCCTTATGATGTTTAATCTCTCTGAAACGTGCAGAGCACTGCTAACTGATCTTTGTCTCCTGTTCAGCTAGATGATGCACGTCGAACAAGGTGAATAGAAGCAGATGCTCGTTGAGATATCTCTTAATCTTTGAATATTCATTACATTAATGTTCTAAGCTTATTAACGAAACACTATCGGTTGCTGGCATCTTGACGAATGTCAGTTTAGAACTCAAAGGCACAAATCGTGCAAAAATAGATGTTCATTGTCAATAAGCACGTATGCGATGAGCTTTTCAGTGGAAACGAGGACTAGAACTAGGTACTTTTAATAATTATGTATACTTATTCGTGAATGTAAGAAATATAAATAGAACATCAATAAAAGTTCTTAAGTATTTTTTTTTCTTGTTCTTTTTCTACTTCAAAAGTGAACTCTATTTTTATCTAGACGAAATCATTCATACAATCAATAAATGAGAAATGTGCGTGACTTCTGAGTTGAATCTTTCTTTTTTAGATTGAAAATAAAATCATAATGACAAGTAACAGCACACCAGTCCTCTACGCAATTCAATATTCAGAATTTGATATAAAGAAAGGTGCCTGTGTTTATTATGAAGTATGTTAATAAGAAAAACAGTGACTGAAATGCGAAGAAGAACTTGTGTTTGGTGATTATCTATTCTAGACAATGAAGACAAATTTTAGCGAAGATCAAAAATTTCACTGGATACGAAATTTCGTCTGTCCAGAACCAAATTTACAAAATAAACTCATCGTTTTGTATGTTCAACTCATCTTCTGTATTTCTTTCTCTAAAATATCCCCCTATAGTCACTTTCTATACGAATATGGATCGTCCTTAGATGTCCTCTATTATTGATTGTATACTTTAGGTCAATCGAAAATCAAAAACTGCTTGGCTGTCCGGTAATCATCTCCGATGGTGAAAAATATAAAAACAATCGTAATGAATTTCGTTTCAATGCTTGTTTTATCATTCCATCACAAGCTGATGCGCTCAAATATGAAGTTGCTGTGAGAAAGCTAGCGAAATATCTTCGTACACTCGAAGTAGGAGAAACAAGACCTTAATTTTCTTATTGTCATCTTAAGTCAAAATGCGTTTCAGATCGATTCATGTTTCTTAACTGATGAAAGTCTCAAAAAGCAGTTTCTCAAACCAGCACTCGATGAAATCGTCCGACAAATCAATGATAGTGGCGAACAGTGTTCTGTGAAAATGTGTAAGTTTAGAGTTCTCGTACGACCAAAGGAAAACCGAAGTTCATCCTCCACGCTTTTGTCAATTGCTTTTCCTGGATGAAAGGAGAGAGAGGAAATGAATTTTGAAGATGACAACTACGAAATCTGCTTGTCGTATAGTTGATTAATTAAAATATACCTACAGTGTTCATGTTAATCCCCTCATTGCCTGATGTGTCGAGCAGGATGTGTAGGTTTATTTTCTTTCTCTTTTTAGATTCGTCCGTGTTTGTTAATTTAAAATTACTTGAACAACGAGCGGAACCTCCACCTGTAGCTTCTTCGGATGTGCCCATGTTTTGTAATAATATCGATTTAAGTGATCTTGAGCAAATGGACCCGATGACACAACGAGTAAAAATTAGCAAGTCTAAAATAAACATGTAAAGATCTGTTTGATTTTTGTCCTTCGACAAAAGGTTATCGCTAGTATTGATGGTCTACGACATGTAAATAAAATATCCCAGGACACAGATACAGAACTGGCTTTAGTCAAAGCAGCAATGCAGAATTTAATGTAATTTGCTTTCGATTGTTGGACAACATTCTTCGCAGCTTTTTTGTTTCTAGTTATCATAATGTGATTCGACTTGTCCCAATATTTTCCTATAAGAATCGTTATATTGTCACGCCGAAGATTCATGAGCTCTACGCGGATGTGAATCTCCAGAAAGAATTAGTTTTCTTCGTTGTTCGCAATGGTAAAGAACATTTCATCTTCGATGAAACATTGACAAGAGAAACTACGATTCGTTCTAGGTGCGAAAGATTGTGCTTCGTTCTACGAATGTTTTCGTATGATCTGCGCATTTGATCATGGTTCACTTGTAAAAGACGTGGTGAATAAGATGAAAGCAAATAATATCGATGAAAAGTAATCGTTTCCTTTTTTCTCTGTATTAAATCGTTTGCTTTCTTTTTGCTAGAAAACTAGTGCAGTATTGTGCGTTGAAAGGTTATTTACGTCGGGTACGAGAGTATCGTATATCAATGGATGAATCGATCTACATGAATAACAATACGGAAACTTCGAACGGAAATGCCGAAGAAGTCGAACCGGCGAAGTCGAAATTTAAGAAAACAATTCGTGATCTATGTGACGGAACGAACGACACTGACAGTATAGCTTGTCATGGCTACAGTAAGTCAACATGACATCTATTGTTATCCGAAGGAACTTGTTGATTCTTTAATTGAATGTTTGTAGTCTTCACTTCACGTTCGATTCCAACAGCACGAAAACCGACTCAACAACCAATAACTCCAATGGATTCTTATTTAACTCTTTGGAAATAGTGTTTCGTCTGATTGATAACATTTTCATTTTCTTTTCTCAAAGTATTATCGAATAAAAACTATATGCTAGCTAGAAATCGATGCAACAATCGAGTCGGTAGGAAAGTAGATTTGACCATGAAAATGAAGATCTATCAAACATGACTTACTCTACAGAAGAAATTTCAATGGTTATGTTGTTTCCATGTTGTTTGTTGACAACTAGCAAGAAAATCAATTTAACGAAGTTGTGTATGGTAATTTGTTCGTCTGGTTGGAATGCTTTTTTGCACAAATGATTATTGTTTGTGCAATTCGGATGATTTGGATGATAGTACACTTGGTTTATATACATATTATCGACGAAAGAATTAGCGATGCATACAGAGTTGATAATCAATGTTTTGTCAATATTTTATGTATTGATAGAAGATGTCGGAATAGAGAATCAATCATAATCGAGATCGACAAAGATGTAAAACCTAAGAAAATTATGCCTTTTAGTTTGGAACTTACTCGGCACACAAATTGTAGTCGGTGGATGGATAGATCGATGGAAGATATGTACGATGCAGTTGTTGAAGAAGTCTCTTATCAATCTATGACAAATACTAATAGCATACGTGTCAATGCCAATCTTGAATGTCTATGCGTCAATACTATCACATATTCCATTATGTATGAATCATGTCCATGTCGGTTAATCAATCATGTTCAATTGCGTTCGAGTACGATCGATATTGTTGATCAGTGTCATTTCCATACCATTCTAGAGAATTCAAGTAGAACTAAATCAAATGTGGATTGTGCAAGTGATCTATTATTCCGACGTGTATCAAGATAATGCTCTGATGTTTGTGAAGAGTACTTCATAACTTATTGTTAACTAGAACGTGACAAGTTCGGAAATACACAGATGACGTCGGCTGAACTAACAACAAAAGAACATACCGATATGTATAAGAAAAAAAAATGTAATCTTCAGTCGATAATCATTGTCGAACGACCTCGTGGATCATGAGTTATCTGCGCGCACAGCCTCTTGCGTAAGTCGAACTATATACATCTCTTCAATAGATAAATAAATAACTAAAATTGAATAATGCAAAGAACATCAGTAAGTAGTAAAGGTCTATTGTAGATATTAATGAAAGCTTACTGCATCTTAAGTGAATTCCTACATACTGAAGAAGGGATGAAAAACGTTTTGTCGTCTGTTTTCATAGATGCTGAAAGTGAAACAATGTTCTTTATCACAATGAGTTCAAACTAAAACTCTTTCACACTAGTAAATATCATAAGACGTCATATCCGACATATCGAAATGAAATATATGAGTCGCGAGCAAAGTTAGCCTCCCGTTCGTAAGTATCTATAGAGAAAAGGAAAGGTTTTCTGAGTAAACGCCGACGATCACGACGTCAACATCAATCGATGACACTTGATTTCTACAAATGACTGGAATTGCAACTGATTATTGTGCAGATTTTCCACGTCTCTGTTGTTGATCAAATACTTCCGAGTGAGCTGAAAATTGAAGTGAACTCAGTCGATTATACTTTGTCTGAACAAAACTATTCCATCTCATTACAGCCGGAAAAGGAATACTACCAAAATAAACCAGCACCTCACCACCTGAATTCATCATATCATTTCTAAATTTTCCATATGTCAATACGAGTCAGATGACACACATACTTAATTCATTATGTTGAAGAAAATTCATCAGTAAGTCATATTCTCCGGGCTTCTCTTTTTTCTTTCATAGAAAACATCCCACACACTGAAATATGCCTTCGAATGAAGATTTCCTACCTGTTACATAAATAATTGGATTACTCGACGAGTTCAACAGAATAATCAAGACGAGTATTAATGTCTCTCCCACTTACATCGCTCTAAGCATAACTAAACATATTATATTCTAGGAATTGACGAGTAAAATTAGAATGCTAAAGTATTTCGTCGGACATCAACGATAAAGAAATGAAAAAATTCATTGACTTCGATATTCAAACACGCAGTTGTCTCGTCGAAAGAACTTCACAATAGGAAGAAAAACAATTAATTTTTTTTTTGAGAAAAGATAAATAATGATTTTCTCTCTCTAGAGAACAAAGAAAAAGAATATGGTTGTTATCTACTTCATTCTGTTCGATTTCTATTCGTAAGCGTTCTTCTCTCCAATGAATTATCAGTTCTTTCTGCTGGTAAAGGTTAGCCGTGACAGCTGTTGTTTTCTGAGAAAACATCTTGAAATTAGTTTTCATTTTGTCTCAGGCACGAAACAATTTCTCGCCTATCTCTTTATGAACGACTATGACCTATTCAAATGAATACACGAGCTACTCTGCCCGTCAATTAACATTCGATCCGAATCATATCGAGCGCGATTTTCTCGTTTTCTTTTTATATTTGTGAATGATAGACTTTTGTTTTCTTTTTTATTCGAACACGTCGTCGATTAAGAATTCATCGTGGGAAAATATGGTTCATATTCAGATGATGTAATTAGATTTTTATTAAATGTAAACGTAGTCACAAAAGTTGTTTTAATGTGCGTTTGATTGTCTACGATACAATACTAATCGAATCGCCCGGAGAATAGAGAACAATGGCAATTTTCCAAGGAAAAGGACATTTTTCATATGTAACACGCTCGAATGTATATTGATTTGTTCGATGATTTTCTAATTCAATTTCGTTATTTGTACAATTGATTGTTAAGGTCATTTCGTCACCCGTCTGAATGCTCGTATCTTCCGTAGGCTTCTCACGATCCCAGGGAATCTTCCACCAACCATAAGCAAATGGTGTTTTATGATTCCAGGGATTGGCATCTTCGAGAGTGGACACGATACCAAAGAAGGGATTCTGTTTACCCATTTGATTGATATGAAAACGGATTTTGTGGATGCCGGATACGTAGAGAGTGTTACAACAAATTGTCGAACCATTCCAATGACTTCCTGTGCATTTGACGATTTGTTTGTCACTTGAGAGTCGTATTTTACCGAAACCTCGATCGAATTTTAGACGAGGAAGTAGATCAGACACGTCGGATGTCCGAGCATGGTTTTTAACGATAACTTGTAGCATTGGAATCGAAGATTGACTGTCGTCGATCATATCTTCGGTGAATGAGGTTTTAAGAACATGTTGAAGTTGTTTTAATTGTTTTCTCCATTTCTTCAAATCGATCTCTGTGTAATCGTTGGCTTGTCGCACGTGTTCGATATCTGTCGAGATTTGATCGATTGAAGATTTAAAATTGCTTTTCAATTGTTCATGAATTTGGCGCAAATCATTGCGAGCTCGTTCAGCTGATCGTTGAACTCTCAAAATCGATTCGTGTTCCCATCGTTCAACACGAGAAAGATACGGCCGAAGGAGATCATCACTGTTAAATTCGTTTTCAAAATCGTGATAATTCGCAATAATATGCTGAAGTTGTTGCGTTAACTCTTGTCGATGTTCACGAACATGTTCAGCACAAAATCTTTGTTCACATCCGTGACATGATGAGACTTGAAGGGACTTCTTACATTTACTACATTCTTCTTTCATTTTAATTGTCTATAAAGTAAACGGAGAGATCAATGGTTTCTGACGACATATATAAATTACCAAAAAGAAATTGGTGAAACCTTCATGTATCTAAGGTAAATAAAAAGAAAAATGATGACGATTATATGAAAACAAATCTTGCCGTCCTTCTCAGTGCTACTTATGAAAAGAAAAAAAAAGAAAAGAAAACATGTTCGAAGACAATGCAGTAATTCACAACAGATGACAAAAGTATGAAATCCTGTGCCAGCGAACAATTAGTTCAAACAGATTTATTTTCCATAGCAATCCAATCATGTTACGTTATATTATAGACGGAAAAACAAGAGCGGCATGACAAAAAAAAACTACATATAAACTATTCATGTCGACTTCTAATGAAGTATTCTCACACAATCGTCTTTTCCAAGTAGTAGAACGATGATTTTCCAAGGGAATGGGCACAGTTGAAGATCGATCGGCATATTCACTGTTCGATTGGTTCGATGATGTTCTAATTGCATGCGTCGATTGATACAGTCAAGCATCAAAGTAACTTCATCACCCATTCGAATCGTTTCAGGTGAGAGACGTCGATTGCTCTTACCACTAATGACATTATAATCTAAATCCCACCAGCCATGGAACGAGGTCGAATTCCATATGTCATATGTCATTTTTTCTGATGCATTAATGATTCCGAAGAATGAATGATAGTGCGTACTAGTTTGTTCAATACGAAAATGAGTGTAGTGTACTCCAGTTGAATAGCGACCGGTACCACCAACACAAGATCGATCTGCATGGCCACCGAAACAAGTAGCAACGAGACCGTTTTCGGATAAAGTAACTTTCCCAAAAATATCCTCGAATCTTTCGGCAAAATTTCCATCGGACACAGGAGTTTTCCAATCACTCAATTCATGTATTTGTGTTGTTTGGTAATGAGTGTCTAATGGTTGTGGTTCAGTTATTTTCAATAAACGTATTGCTGATCGAGAATCTTTTTCATACTCAAGGTTGACAGGAATAGGACAATCGAGTATTTTGCGAAATTCTTGCAATTGATCTGTCCATCGTTTGATGTCTAATTCCGTATAATCATCCAATTCGCGACTGGATTGGAGTTCTTCGGTGACTTTGCTGATCGATACTTGCAGATTGTTCTTCGGTCGGTTAAGCAATTGTTGAAGAGTTGTACGTGCTGCTTGAGCGGCGATTTGAATTTTTGTTAACGATTCTTGCTCCCATTGATTGATGCGTGTTAGGAGCGCATGTTTACTATGATCATGAGTCAAATCACGTTGTAAAACATCATGTTCTTGTCCGATGTATTCCATTTGTTGAGCAAGTTCTTGTCGATGTTCAATGAAATGTTTCGTACAGAAAGCTTGTTCACATCCGTAGCACATCGCAGTTCCTGCACCTTTGTTACACTTTCCACATACTCGTTTCGTGGATGCCATACTCGAAACTAGTGCATAGTGCTGACATTGACGTTACTCTTACTTTTATATAGAAAATGAATAAAGTATTTTGAAAAAAAATATGGTAAAATATATAAGTATTTTGTTTTCAGACAATATTTCGTACTGAAGTATGAAATCGATGTTTTGATAGGTTTCGTTTCAAGTTGCAAACGCAATCTTGAGAATTGTTATTTCTGATAGACACATTATTCTGATCGAACATTTGTTTGACGCAGCGGTATTACCAGGGAGATTCTGTGAGAATGTGAACACACCCTCAGTACTATTGCAGTGAACGTTATGCTAGATGAACCATATTAATTCACTTGAAAATTCCACGTATTACACGTACCTTTTATGGTTTGATTATTCAGAACTAGAAAATCTATTATTGTCCATTGAAATGAATGAAAAAAAAAACTTTCGAATTTCTTAATCGTTTTGCGTTATTCCAAGAATGAGAATGATTCTTCTTTCTTTGTCGATAGATACGTAAGTACTGTACTAACATGTGTGAGAACTCTCATGTTATTAACGAGGAGATTTGGACGGAACATAAAGCGTAATTATGAATTTTTATATGGTATTCAATCATTCGCATCGTGTAGAAGTCGGCAGATCTCATATCGAAGCAGCAAATTATTCACTTGTTGAAATCTTTTGACTATATCTCATCAGCATCAAGCAATCTGAGCAGCCAAGATGGATGATAAATGAACACATTTTGCTGATCTGAGTAACTAGAGGCCAATTGTAACATGGACAATCTTCCGTATATTTTATATCGACTTGTAAATGCATGAGAGCAAAGAAAGACATTAGATCATCATCATCATTATTATTATTATCAATTCAATTAATCGTTTGTTTCTTATATCTATACTTTTCTGGTATTGATTACACATGTTTCTCTTTAGAAATGAATGAATGAATGCTCCTTTCCATATGGATGATATTGTTGTTCTTTGATATGCACTTCTTCGGGTTTGCTTTTTGTTTAGTCTTATTGATTATGATAGACAGAGAAATACAACGAGATGAGAGTTCCCATGTTGAATGAAGATTACGTATACGGATGATGTCATCATGAGAAAAGACGAAATACTAGAATTTGAGTGAATCTAATGAAGAAAATTGATACTCAGTTCGATCGTTTGTATATGTTCAATGATAAAAGAAAGGAAAATAGCGGAAGTTAAATGTGTGAACATGAAATTTGTTGATGTATCATTATGACGGTCAACCGCTTCAATATATGTTCTTTTCTTTTTCTCTCATTCAAAGAAGAGAAGAAAGAGATGTTCCTTCTAGTAATTCCAACCATTATACCAAAGAAGAAAGATCGTCGTTTGTTGTACATAATTGGAGGTCATAGAAAAGCATAGCTGATGCCAACCATGTCCTAGATACTAAACCGAATGGTATATTTTAACCTTGTTAACAATCAATCTTCTTCGAGTTGTTCTTCATTTTGCAACATCAATCAACATTATCAAAAACTGTATACTAACAAATATGATAAGTACGTGATGTTGAACAATTCTTTTGAAAATTATCGTTGCATTGACATTCTTCGTCAGTCACTTCTGTGTTTTCCTCGGGAAGAAGTAAAAAAAAAACCTTGATAGATCAGAATGTCATTACATTCCGAAAAATGAGAGCGAGAGCCAAGAGAGAGATTGAAGATAAAACATCAAGTTTTTCTTTCTCATTAGTAGTTGTTTTCGGCATTCATTATCGACCTTCTGTTTGTGTATGTATAAGTCTGCTGATTATGAAGATAAAAACGATGTCGGATGCACTGTGAATAAAGTTGTTGCTGTCAATTCTCGTTTGCCTTCAATGAACTTTTGTTCGATTCCCAAGTGAGTAGTCAGATTAACAGCGAATGAAAGGTCAAATGCCGACAAACGATGATCACACATCTCGAGAGATTTTCTTGAAGATCATCATCGCCATTTTCACATCATTTACTTTCATGCAGTTCGCCCATTTCTAATCAACGTTCTTAGAAGTGACGGCAGAACCTGTAAAAGAAGAAGTTCTTTTCATTTTCCTTACTCGCACTATTGAAAGTTTACGTAATCTTCAATTTACTCATCAATGACATAAAAGAGAAAGGCTAACTAGATAATTGCATGCAGTTATTCCTCCGTATAACAATTAAATCAAAAAGAGAAGAAAAAAAAACGTATATGTAATAGTCTAACATCCATTTATATCTAAATAATTCTAATTCAAGGTTGAAAGGAACTGTTCGCTGAACTTTCTTTCTTTTTCAGAATGAGCCCGATTCACGAAGCAGCCGTGGTAGGTAATATTGAAATTCTCAAGCTTCTCATCGACAATGGTGTCGATGTGAATTTGAAAGATTCGAAAAACTTCCGTCCGATACATTACGCAGCTTGGCAAGGACGAACGGAAGCTGTTTTCATTCTCTTACGCTACGGTGCGAATATCAACGAACAGTCATTGAACGGCGACACGCCATTACATTTAGCCAGTCAATATGGTCATCTCGAAATAGCACAATTGCTCCTGTTTCATCAAGCGGATCCGACATTACTGAACCGTCGATTATTAACACCGCTTGAATTAGCGTGCGAACAAGGTCATATTCATGTTGTTAACATTCTTTTACATAATCCATCGTGTCAACAAATGATTTTGAATCAGATTTATAATGAACAGCATACACCGTTACATTTAGCAGCGAAAAACGGACACACAGATATCGTTCGATTATTACTATTGAATGGAATCGATATAAACCGTTTAACGACGACGGATGGCACAGCATTGCATGTAGTATGTAGGAACGGTCGATATGAAACAGCTAAATTGTTATTAGAGTGTGGCATTGATATACATCTGCGAAATTCATATCAACAAACAGCCTATGAAGTTGTTATTAAACAAAAAACCGGCAATGATATTAAACGATTGATAAAAGGTTCGATGAAAAGCAAACCGAACGTTACTATTAAAACTTGCTTTGGTTTATTATAGAATTTGCTGATGCGATTTCAGTTCGAGCTATTCAACCATACACGGATAATCATGTGGGCGCATTGAAATTTATGGAAGGCGATTGTATTACTGTAGGGAAATGCTATTGATGAGAGAAAAAAGTGAAATAATCAAACAATCGCTTTTCGTCTAGGTTCTTGATCATAATCCAACCGGTCAATGGCGCGGTTTTATTCTCCAAGATGATCTGACAACACGAACAGGTTACTTTCCGAACACTTATGTGCAGATTCTTTCAACAAGTAAGACTCTTTTAAGTTTGTTTTCATGAGACGATCTGATTCGGTTGATTTAATCTATGTATGTTGTTTGTCAAGGTCTTTTTCCTACTTTCAATTCTCATCTTTTGTCTATCGATCTCGATAATCAATTATGTACAACTATTACGGGTCTATAACAATCGATAGGAATGTTATCTTAAGACATCATCGTTCTGATCGTGTGTTTTTCTAGCAAATCTCTGTATTTGATTTTTGTTTTGTTTTAGTAATCAACGGCAAAGAAAACCAGACGTTGAATAACAATCCGTCTCCTCTTCATGCTGAATTACTCGCACAAATGTCTCAAACAGATTCGAATTTAACCAACGCAACAAATTGGAATTCAAGATCAAGGCGAACTAGCCCAACAAATAATACATATCGGCACAGTGCAGCAAGCAGTATTGATAGCGGACGATGTTCAACGGCACTTTACGATAGTCCAAAAGTAGGTTTCATTCATGAAGTTTTGATCGCAACACGTTTCGCATGTTTTAGACACTTGCTCTGTCGAGCTTTGTTGGCAATGGCGATGCTCGTTCTATGAGTAGCAGTGAATCGAAATCATCCGATCCTGATAAAACTAGTTATCGAAGTTCAAATAGTAGTTTAGACGAATCAGGTCCTTTGGATATCAATGCACTTCTTCGAAATGGCGTCCCTAATAATGAAATTATTTACGCATGGTTACGAGAATTCTCTTATGAAAACTATGCTGAAAATTTCATTAAAAACGGATATGATATTCAAACAATCGTTCGTATGACACCTCAGGTAAATTTCGCTCGAATCTATGCAACAAAATTGAATAAAAAACCTCGAGTCTTTAGGATTTAACAGCCATTGGAATAACTCATCCATCGCATCGGCGAAAACTCAAAACTGAAATCGCTCGTTTGCAACTCGCTGATGGACTACCTGATAGTAAACCAGACACTCTCTACGACTGGTTATGTCAACTTCGTTTGGAACAATACATGTTACTGTTAGCGAAACAGAACTACAAACAGTTGACTGATATTCAGAAGATTGCTTGGGAAGATCTGGAGGAAATTGGAATAGCTCGTCTAGGTCATCAGAAACGTTTCATGCTTGGTGTTAAACGTTTACTTGACATTGACAAAGGTCTCTATCAACCGAATGCAAATAAAACAAAACAGATGAAAGCATCAAGTACAGATAATAATGTGGATGGTTATGATCAAAAGTAAAAGACTTTCGTCCAACAATTTGTTCTAAACAATTGATTTTTTTCTCAGATCGTTCATTCGACCAATAGCAAATGATGAGTCAGGAACTTATACAACTTTGAGAAAATATCAAGTATCTCCGAATTCTTTAACAAATAAACAACGGATAGGAACATACCTTCCTCCATCGTCATTTCGTCTCCCACCGCCTTTATCATCTTCAATAATGAATGCATCTGTCCATAATTATGAATCTATGCCGTCGAGTCGAGCACGTAGTTTAGAAAACATCACTTCAACCGATCGAACATTGGATATCTATGATCCTCATCATCAAGTATATTCAAATTTGATTTCGTAATCATTTCGAGCAAATCTTTTCTTTAGTACCAACCCGTAGTTCCTCAATATGTTCCAACAATAACTAATTTGCAGTTTCTCGATGATATGAGTTTATCATCCAGTACTGAATCAACAAATGGTATTCCATTCGCTAATGAGAACATCGGAACAATTAAACAACGTTCGCTATTAAATCCACAAGATACATATGACACAATGAAGCGTTCATTGCCAATGGAATTTTTTCAGCAATCTTCGAAAACAGTACCTATCTATGATAATAACGAAGAAATGACCCGTCACGATACACCTTCGCCTATCAAGAAAGTCTCCTTAGCAACGAACGTACATGATCTATCAGTGTCAACTATTGACAAACGATCACATTACATTGAAGCATTCAATAAAGACAAGCAAAACAGAACAATCAGGTGAGTGCAATCGTCTTGAAAAATGAGAATATTTGTTTGATCTTTTCCAGAAATGATACTACCAATGTCCTGTCCGATATTGATTCGATGCTTTCTGATCTTAATCGCGAACTGGATCAAATGCTCGATTACGATCCGATGAGTTCGATACGCTCCCGAAATCCAATGACAGATGTCATTTTGAACAATTAAGAAGTCTCTTTTGTATTGTAAATCTTTGCAAACAGTTTAATATTTATTAATTGATATCGACATGCTTTTTTGTGCTTTTTTTCCTTTTAAATCTGTGTGCTCAATGAATCTGAAAAGTTATTTTTCGTGTGTTGAAATAAAACGTTGGAATGGGGCTAGGTCGCTACAACACGAGCAGATTCCGAAAAGTAGTGGAACCCACTCAAGCGGGTAACCTGTCGCCCCGTTACAAAAATTCGAGTAATTAAGTGCTATTCTAGTTATTCCACTAGACAGCGTTATTTTCCTTACTCATTAGTTTAAGGCACGAAATTCTTCACGGGTTCTCCGAAGATATTTATAAATTCATATTCGCAAAACAATATCCGGTGAACAGAAGAAGCCTTTGTGATACAGGAAAGGAACGACCTCTGTTTGACTTTTTGGTAATAAAAAATTGTTCTCCGATAAGAAGTGTACACAATCATGAGAAGACATCTCGCTTTTCTTCGGTGTGACACTTATCGTTGTCAAAAGCAAGGTAGATATTTACTCATTGCGGTATTGAATAACAATGATTACTGAAATAAAACATAACAGCAACGAAATTTTTCTTCCAAACGTGACTTTGCGGACAAACTATTTCTTTTTACGATTGAATCTATTGATTCAGTCATATCGAATGATTATAAACATTTGTTCTAATTTAAGATTTTCTTCTTCAATTTGTCACACCTCGTGGATAACTAATGACATCTATCTGCACGTTGATCTCATCTATCTTCTGACTGGCTTCACATCGCTATTATAAAATATACATTCAGATCTATCGATGCTGATAGTGATGATGATGATGATATTCGGTGGTAATTTACAATCGCGCTCTCAGATGTGAATGTTCCCTTGTTTACAAAGGCAAGTAAACATCGAGAAAGCTTTTCCTTTCCTGATTATCTAAGATGACTCAGAAATGGTGAAATTGAGAACGTCGATGATATGTATTTTAGACATAGTATGCGATGAATAACTGAAAAGTGGGAAAAGAAAAGCAATGACAACGACAATGGCAGCAACGACGCATTATTTTTCGTCTTACCATTTTGAGCAAATGGGCAACATTAAATTCGATCCGACATTTTTACCTGTTGCAGCAACGAGTTTTACTCTCTTTATTTTCCTCTATAAATTCCTCAATCCAATTTTATCCAATTTATTAATACGTGATTATCAATATTTTACCGAAACACAAAAAGTTGACTGGAGTACCAGGTAATGTTTTATTTTTCTCTCGAGAGAAAAGTCTAATCAATGAAAATTCGCAATTTAGAATCAGCTCATCAATCAATTCGTTCACAGTCGGAACAATTTGTGTATATATGATGATAGCTGATCATGGATTAGAAGCCAATCCGCTTTTGTAAAAAGAAAAACTTTTGTAAGATTGAATAGTTTTCTTATCTGTTTGCGTTTTACATAGGTATAAAAGTTACTTATTAAAAACGAATCTATCAATTGTTATTGGATATTTATTAAGTGGTAAGATTTCGAAAAATCCGCAACGATTTGCAATTTCCATTCGTTTGTGTTTTAGATACGGTCATCAGTATCATTCACTATCGAAAGATCGGTGATCCATTTAGTATGGCTCATCATTTTCTCTCGATCTACGCTTTTATTTATGTGTTAACACTTAATGTTATGCCATATTTCGCGAATTTTCGCCTGCTAGCTGAATTATCGACCCCATTAGTCAATATGAGGTAGAATCAAATCATTTCTATAAATGTTCCATTTGCCTGATCTTTTCTCTAGATGGTTTCTCGACACATTGAAATTTTCGAAAACATCGAAAGCATTTGTCTTCAATGGACTTTGCATGACATTAGTCTTCTTTTTCGTTAGAATCTTAGCCATGCCGATTTACTGGTGGAAGGTGTACACAGTCGCTATCACACCAATGTGGTCTCATATGGGCCACTTTCGCTTTATCCTTATAATTGTATGTAGCGTACTTGATGTAATCAATTTATATTGGTTTTCCAAAATGGTTCGAGGCTGTCTCCGAATAATCACTGCTGTATACGGAAAGAAACATAACTAGGACCATCAAGGAGTTTCCTTTTTCTTCTTTTTCTAGTCTACTTTTGTTTTCTCTTTTACTCATCTGTCTTCCATTTTGAAAAACCGGTGCGAGTCTCTTTTTGTTAATTGACATATGTGTTCGTTGGAAAGAAGCCAAGCTAAATTATTATTATTATTATTGTTATTATATTTTATCTTATTAAATCAAGAAAATTAAGAAAATCATTTGCATTTGACATAGAACATCGATGTATAAGTCTGTTGTGAATAGTAACGTATTCTTGTTTGTTATGTGTCTTCTTCAGAAACTAATGATAAAGGATTTCTTGTTTAAATGCACATTTTTGATTTGCAAAAGTGGTGGGTGTGTCTCGTGGGAGGATACAAATTGAGAAATGCCGAGAATTTGGACGTTTTATTAATGGTATCGTATCTCGTATCATCGTCATATCGATATTGTTCAAATGCTCGTAAATGCGATCAGCTTGTTTCGGAGATGATTCAAACTCTGAAGATTCTATGTTAATATCCACGTCAGCTGCTGTATCGTTTACAGACAGTGAACTTTGACTTTGACTTCTGTTTAGTGAAAGAGAATGCAGTGTGTTTGAGAACTGAGGTGGAAGTTTTTTCTTCATTTTTGCTTTTGATAGCAATAGCTGCTGATGGTCAGTCTTTGTCGATTGTTTCTTGACACGGTCTAGTTTTTGTGTTAAAAGCAAATTCTCATAACAGATCTGTCGATCTCGATTGGAACGTTGATTATTCTTTATTCGCTCGGCTGCTAAGAGACATTCCTTGAAATAAGGTTCGAATTCTTTGTCATAATTGTTCTCGATGGGTTTTGATTGTCTACAGGCGAGTTG
Organism: Adineta ricciae; assembly: GCA_905250025.1. Classification (NCBI taxonomy): domain Eukaryota; kingdom Metazoa; phylum Rotifera; class Eurotatoria; order Adinetida; family Adinetidae; genus Adineta; species Adineta ricciae. The sequence continues at coordinate 487,617 of CAJNOJ010000034.1, forward strand.
ATTTAGATAGGATATCAATGGAAGAGAGATTTCTTGTTGTGCTCGAAGTAGATTTTTCTGCTTGGATTGGTCGACTGATGTTGATAAAATCTGTGTCTGATCGAGAGATTTAAGTTGATCAACAAGTTGGTCAGCAACATGGAACCGCGTGGAATACTTTTCCCGAAGGCGACGGCTGAAATTGTCATATGGCATTTTGCCAAACGCGCCAAATGATTTCGAAAAGAAAACAAATTTATTCTGAATGTGAACAATACAATAGGAAACAAGAGTTGCATTCATTTATACATTATCGTACATGGTAAAGAAAGCAGTATACAATTTTCTGTTAGTCAGTTAAATTCACATGAAAAGGTATTTACAAGAGATTGGTGATTTATTCCGAAGTAAAACGTGTTGTTCGACGATGCATTGTCGATCTTCGTGTTGTTGTCACTTCTTCGTTGCTGACTGATGATGCCAGTCGTGTCGAATAACGTGTAGCATAACGTGTTTTAGGCATTTCAACAGGTGTCTGAGTCGGTAGATTATCTAAAACAAATCGACATAGATCATCTCTCCTATTGTCAAATGAAATTTACCATTTTGATTTTCTCGTAGGAGACGAGTCGTGGTTCTTCGAGTTGTTCTTCGTTTGGTATTGTTTTCAACAGGTGGTACTGGAGCGAGCATTGGTTCGAGTACTGGGCTTGCACATGTTTTTGCTCCAGTTATGGGAATTTCAACATCCGCTAGTTTCTCTTGCACCGTATCGTCTTTTTCGTTTTCTACTTCATTTCTAAAAAGGAACAATTCTGTTAGAAGAAATCTGTAATAGGAGAGAACATCTTACAAATCAGCAGATGGTATAGTTGGTAATTTCGAAGTATTACAATTCTCGTCAATAGTTGGACGAATGAAATCGGATTCTTCTGCGTCGAATGTAGTTTTATTCAACAATAATGTTCCATTGGAAACATTCGGATCGACAGGTAATGGCTCGCGGAAGCTGACTTTTTCTTGTTTGATCATTGGTTGATGTACTAAGACGTGATTTTCTTCACGTACCGGTGGCAACGATGGAGGATGTGCTGGTCTACGGATCGATCGATCTGCAGTTAACAGCAAAGGACGTGCATTTTCAGTATTATCAGCAATGAGACTGCTTTCGATAATAGTGTCTTCGTCGTCTTCATCATCGCTCTCTTCATCCGACGAAAATGGTTTGAGAGAAGTTTTCACAAATGTTTTATCCGATATTGTAGATGCAATTGATTTGTTACTATAGGGTTTCTCTTCATCCTCTGAGCCGTTCTCTTCGTCAAGAACTGCCGTCGGTAAACATGGTAAAAGAGAAACAGATAGCTCTGAATTAGGAATTTCGTGATTCATTTCAGTTGCTTTTTCAATAACAGATACATCGGGTAATGTCACATGTGCTTCAGGAATCATGACAGATGCTGGTGGTTCTTCGTTGATTGTTTCTTCGTGAACAGCGGTTGATACACTCAACTGAGGTGGAAGAATCATGGATGTATCCTGAGATAATTTAGACGCGAGCAAGCGAGCTTCTGCAACGGATGAAAATAGAAGTTTGAAACTTGTTCGAACATTGACTCACTTTTTAATGACTGAGTAATCAATGGTGTGAACGTTCGTGATTGCTAGAACGAAAAAGAAACGATTTCCAATGAGATGCATCCTGTCTAATAGAGACTTACTCGTAAAGTAGTTCTATTCTTCGTCTTTTCCATATCTGTTGTCTCGTCCTCGTCCTCGTGCTCTTCTTCTTTTTGCTCTCCCTCTTCATCCTCTTCAGCAATTCGACTAAAATTGGGACTCTGTTTAACAGCTCGTGGTAATCCATTACCGCCACCATACGAACGTAAGTCGCCTGGTACGACCAATTTCCTACAAATAAAAAGTTCATCATTATTCTGCTCAAACAATCAATCAACTCTTCAACTTACTGTTGTAGCATAGCATGAATTTCTTTCCAATGGTCAGCTTCTTCTTGTATACCATCAGATATGATTCGACATTGTTCAGTAACAAATGTACGTAGATTTTCCATACGCTAATGAAAAAAATTGGAATGATTTGTTTTCTTGAAATATCACATCACTTACTGCTTGAAAGTAAACTTCTAATGATTGAGTTGCTAAATGTGTCATATTATCCAGTACTTGTAATTTATCATCATATTTTTGTAAATCGGTGCGACAACGATTAATTTCATGACGGATTTCATTATTTTGACTTTCAAGACTTTTCCACTCAGTATTTAGCATAACTAAGAAGAGAATACAATGAAGAAGTCATATCTAATGCTGATGTTTGCGAGCTTACTTGTTGACGCTCGGAAAATACTTCGACGAGCTGCCATACGAGCAGATTTCGACTCAGCAAACCGTTTTGCATTCCAAGCAACGGTAAGCGGTAAAATCGACTGGTTAAACGCCATCAGAAAACTTTTTACAAAACAACAAAACGAAGGTATGTATCCTAATGCAGAAAAATTTTTCGAATTTGATTATCCTTTCAATTTTCAAACGACTCATACCGTCTTTGTTTCGTGCCTTTTACAGAAATCAACCAATGGCTACACCCAATGTCCGGCGCCTTAGATGTCGCTAGTGAACTCCATTTTGATCAATTTTGTCATGTTCGTAACGAGAGTAAATTTTTCTGAAGCCTTGCTCTTATTCAGCCTAGCTGATAATATATTCAAGCGCGTGTTCTATACATATATTAGCGTGCACCACCCCCTGACCATGAAAATATATCCCATCGAAAGAATCGTACTTTGAATAAATGCAGAACACATGGATGTCAGTACGCTTCATATTGCTCTATCCGTGGTCCTTTTCTTTTCTATCGTGCACTGCATGTAACAACAGTTTTAGTTATATCTCTTTAAGTAAATGAATTACCGAAGTCAATTTCTCACAAAACTGATTAACTTCGTTTCTTCGCTACGATCCATTGCCATACTAATTCATGGGTGGCATCTCTCCACTCTGAGGTTTAGTTTGAACTGCAGACATCTATTATGAATCTTAGTTTCTTTTGCACCTATACCATAACCGGTACCTTAAGCCTTTCACACTCACCCGTTATAATATAGATTTCGCAATCTTCTATGCATAGCAATAGGTAGGACCTATCGACACCACCTGGCGGGGTATTGCGAAGCATTCATGCTTTTCTAAAGTAAATGACGAATAGCTACCTGATGTCATGCTTTTGACAGGTAGGAACATATTATATTTTGTCACAAAAGAACAGAAAAAGAAAACTATTGACATGTGCGCAAATTAGATATTTATTTGTCGAGTTTTCCCGTGGAAAGTATTTCTCGTTAGTCTTACTGCATTTGAGTCATGGCATCATCTAATGAAAGACGACCATGTTCACAATGTAACAAAGGTGCTGGAGTGGCAATTTGTCAGGGCTGTCAACTATCATTCTGTATCAAACATTTTGGTGAACATCGTCAAGAACTTTCTCACCAGTTAGAAATCATAGGTTTAGAACATGATGAATTTCGAAAAGATCTTAATCAATACGATACAGAAACAACTCTCTTGAATCGAATTAATACTTGGGAACAAGAATCCATTGGAAAAATTCAAACGGCAGCTGAAATAGCTCGAGTTGAACTTCGAGAACTACTCAGAAAACATCAAGAAGAAATGAGCACAACTGTTCGTAGAATGACTGATGAGCTTCAATCATCTCGAGAATCTTATGATTATACAGAAACTGATATCGAGAAATGGGCACGACAATTGCAAGATCTTCGAAAACTATTAGAATGTCCACCGCCGATCGGAATTTGTGAAGACAATGCATCACAGCCAACCATGCGTTTGATTCGAGTACATGGACACCAGACATCTTCTTCATCAAGTTCCGTCAAACAACCTCTTCGACGCTTATATAGCACGATTGATACTCCTATTACTGTTACTGCTACTGCAAATACGACTGAAAAACTAGATTATTCTCTATGCCACGAACGATTCGATGACGTCGATGGTAAACTAAAAACATTGGAAGACGATCATGTGGTTACGTGCTATTGCAGAACATTTCTATTTCCTTCCATTGTCTATGGAAGCAATCGATATTCGAAAGGCAAACATCATATACGTCTACGAGTTGAACAAATTCATGATTCGATCTTTGTTGGAGTTACTAACGCGGCAGAGGATATCAAACGAGCGGATCTTTTCGATAGATCTCTCTTTGGTTGGTGGGATTTAGTTCGACCAGTTGCAGCCGGTCACGTACAAAAAAGTGATGACGAGAGAGTCGTTCGACCGGGTGATGACGTAACTTTAATACTAGATTGCGATAGTGAACAGATTCAGCTACGACATCATCGTACCGATCGATTAGTTGAGCTTTTGGTCGATGTTGTTATGTGTCCATTTCCTTGGCGGATGGTCATCAAAATACGTTCAGAAGGAGATTTAGTTCGAATTCTTCCATGATAGAAACATTATTATTTACATATCTGACAGACAAACTTTATTCATGCAAATAAATAACATTCATTATATAATTATCGTCAAGAAAAATGTACATTACTATGCTTTTTTAAAATATTCCTGCATGCATAAAATTACTTTGAATAATCATATCTGAGATAGCTGCAAAGACGAACTGCATTGTTTCGGTATCCGTTGCACATGTTATATGAACGTAGAGATCACGTTGATGGCTGTGATTCTTCTCACGAAGATCCATTTTCTCAAACTGTTCTTGAATGTAATGAAGTGAACATTCGTATGTGTTGGGACCTAGAAAAGCACACAAGAAGACAATAAAGAATGTGTTCCGTGTGCGACAAACCATTGTAGTCCGAAAAATATGTGCCGATAGGAGAAAAGCGTAATTTCTCGGCGAATAAATCTTTTTTATTCAAAAAAAGAATCATTCCGGCATGTTGAAAAAATCGATTATTGCAAATCGATTTGAACAGTTGTATACTTTCGTGCATACGATTCTGAAATTCATAAGAATAGAATTGATGAGAAAGAACAAGTCAACTTACAACACTGTTGTCTTCTGCTAAGACAAGATCGTATTCATTCAGAGCGCTAACGAATATCACCGCTGTTACATCTTCGAAACAACGAATCCATTTTTTCCGTTCACTTCGTTGACCACCAACATCGACAATTCTATTTTTTAATTAAAAGATCAGAAAAATGGCTCGCTGTGAACTTACCGAAATCGATGATTCTTCAATGTGAATGCCGTTTCGACAACACCGGTTGTTTTTACACGAGTACGTAGAACATCTTGTTGTGTAGGAATGTAATCAACTTGAGTCAACCGATCAAGCGAATTCAGATAGCTAAACGAGAAAAGAAGCAATGCGGAAAGAACTGTTTCCGTTGCGAACGTACTATGCTGCTGAATCATTAAGATAATATTCACGAGCACGTAGAAAACATTTTTGGACACCATCATCAGCCCATAAAATTTGCATGGCTTTACTAATATTTTCTGGCAGCACATCGTGATTCGTCGTCTCCAACTCTGTATAGTTAAGAATAAGTACAGCGTCTTTCTAAAGATAAATATGGCAATATTAACTTTAATCGATAGGTGAGTCGAACTACGACACGATTATTATGTTTTCTGTTTGACAGCACGTCATATAACTTGTTCCGGTCATCTATAGGTCACGGATGAGACTGGTGGTTCGGTTATCTCTGATTTCCGCTCGATTGACTTCCGTAGATATAAATCACATCTCGATCTTATCGCTCCTCTCTTGACGTATACAGGAATCGGTCGAAATTAATCATTTCCTTTTGAGTTGTATAGAAACTGAGAATATCTAGTTGATTGCCATAGAATACGTACTTCTCGTGTAGAATCAGCGAATGAAATGTTCAATCGAGGCATTGCTTGCAAAATGGCGAGCATGGATTGAATTGTGTTAGAGAATATCACTGGTTTGAAATCAAGACATTCTTCTGTCGAATAACCATTTTCAGTGAAAATAATTCTAAAATAAAAGTTTTCATCTCGAAAAAATCTTTTTATGTTCTTTCACACTTACTTCATCTGTTTCACCACTGTACTCTTTCCTGATTCTCCAGCACCTAAGAAAAACATCCATTTTCACTCTCTTTTCTCTCTCTCTCTGTTTTGAAAATAAGGAATATGTTCTCTCTTACCGAGTAAAAGTAACTTGGATTCTGCATTCAATGCTTTTCTATCGCGCTCCAACGCTTCATTTATCAATTTATTTGTATGTTTCGAAGGATCCTTAGGTATACAACATCCGAGCATTGTTCTCGTTTTGTTGTACAACCATTCTATGTACGGCACGGTAGGTATACACGATCCTGTTTCTATTGGCTGTTACCTCTAGGCGAATCGTGTTCAACTCGATTTCCAATTGGTTCGCGCAACCTACATAGTAAACAACAACAATGTTGCTCTTCTTCGAAAACAAAATGAGCAAACCTTTCTTCCTTCGTAATAGTTAGCAATTAATTTACCTAAATGAATCATATATTTTTATACAATGGTGAAGGCGTATTTCTCACCTCCTACCTTCAATCTAATGTCGTTTGTTCTCTATACAAGCAACTTTAATAAATATATCTTTTTTCTTTCGTTTTAGATCTATATTTACTATTTTTTTGTGTACGTCATAGCAAAACGAACTTTTTTCCTTTTTATTTTGTCTATTATGTTATCAAATGATTAAATATACACAGTAAAGTAAGTTTTTTTCTTTGTTTGTTAGTTATGACTAGTATATTACGCATCTACATATGCTCGTGAGAAAGAAAGGAGAGAAAACGACGAAATCAGCTGTTCTCTTTGTAGACCTTTCGTTCTGTTATCTGTGTACAGTGACAAAATTCTTTTTTCATTTTCTCGCCTACGACTAAATATGGGCAATTTTTCTTCTAAACGAAAACGTTCGGTCGATATCTCTTCTCGATCGAAAAAATCTCGTGACATAGAACTTGACGACGTGGTGAGGAAGAAAAAAACGATGGGAACTAATAAGACCGTGTTGTATAATTTTGTTTTATCCTTTTCTTTATTAGTTATCTTCATCAACAATGTTCTCGAAAAACCGTAAGCAGCATTCGTCATTAAAACAACCTTCAACTACGGATTCATCGTCTACGTCCACAAAAGATCGCACACCGGTGACAACAACAGCATCATTGCCAATTAGTTCCAATTTACTTTCTTTACCAAACAATGCATCTAATTCAACCACAAATTCAAGTAAAACAGATAGATCGAATAGCCGAGGTTATTATTTGATTTTCTTTCGTAGAAGTTTTAACTTCGAGTACAGCCAATAGTAACAATGGAAGTGTACGTCGTCGTCGTCTTTTGAGTTTTCTTCGTTTTCCTACTAGTCGTCCATCATCCTCATCGGTGCGATTTTCTTGTCAAGCAGCACCTAAACAACAATATCCTTCTTCACATCATGACAATGAATCAATCAGATCGTCATCCGCGATTGTAAAAGACGAAGTTATCGAATCAGTTGTTCCATCAAGCAATGAGCCACATGTTATTAATATCATACCTATTACCACGAATCAATTACACGATAATAGTCATAGTCTTGAAAATTGTACGTTGTGTTGCCATGATTATCCACACGATCAATTCGAACGGCTAACCGTTTGCTCGCATGCATATTGTCGCACGTGTTTGAAAAGTTATCTAAAACTAGAAATTACCGAAGGTCGTGTCACACTGAACTGTCCGCACAGTGATTGTCCTGAACGTATTCATCCAAGTGATATATCACGTATTTTGCAAAGCCAACCAGATCTCATAGGGAAATATGAACAATTTATGGTACGACGTGTTCTACAATCGATAACGGATACACGATGGTGTCCAGCGCCTGATTGCGGTTTCGCAGTTATTGCATCCGGTTATGCGGCTTGTCCTGAAATTCAATGTTTACGGCCCGGATGCAATACATCGTTTTGTTATCATTGTAAAGCGACATGGCATCCGAATAAAACCTGTGAAGACGCTGCGCGAGAGAAAACATCGAAAATTCGTTCGGGCTCATTTATTAGTCTTGCATCTGCTCAACAGCGAGACGAAATTAAACAATGCCCACGATGTCAAGCATCTATATTGAAAATGGATGATGGATCATGTGTAAGTGGGTTATTGATTAAGGATTTCTATACTCATAGTTGAATTTCTTTTCAGAACCATATGACTTGTCCAATCTGTGAAGCAGAATTCTGTTGGTTATGTGGTAGAGAAATATCTGATTTGCATTATTTGAGGTAAAACATGTTTAGTTTTTAATATGAAAACAAAATAGCGTGTTTGCTTTTTCAGCCCATCGGGTTGTACATTTTGGGGTAAGAAACAATGGAGTAGAAAGAAAGTCATTCTCTGGCAGGTAGCAACCTTGATCGGCGCACCCGTGATCATCGCACTAATTGCTGGTGTAGCAGTGCCAGGTGTCATCATTGGTGTACCTGTTTGGGCTGGACGAAAAATTTTCAAGAAGTTCAATAAACCAAAATATAGTAAAGCGAAGAGAAACACTCTGGTGACCTTAGGTGTAATGGGAAGCGTTGTCGCATCGCCAATCGTTGCAGCACTTGCTGTGGGTATTGGTGTGCCCATACTATTAGCTTATGTTTATGGAGTAAGTGATTGCAAAACCGTTGGTGAATGACAATCAACGTTGACATTCTCGTTTTAGGTTATTCCTATTTCTCTTTGTCGAACGGGCGGTTGCGGTATTGGAACAAGAAATGAAACATCAGAAGGTGATGGACCGAATATAGACAGTTTTTTGCCATTTTCTCTACGTGAAGTACCAATTGCACGAGCCATTTTAAACGGTAAGCTGAACTGATCGGTCCTATCTGGCAATGCGGGATTTTCTTCGATAGATAATCAAAGTGTGATGACACACCCAACAATCGGAGGTGATTCAACTAGCTTATCCAATAGCGTTACACATCTCGTTGACGATAGAAGTAATGAAAGTACAAAAGCATTGCCGGGTACAGGCGCTGTTTCACTTTGTGAAAGTTTACCACCAAACCGGTAGGTTGAAGTCATTATAGGAGAGTTTCTCTACGAGCTCGTCCGTTCTAGTCTGGAAGTTCAAGTAGAAGTTAGTGATTGCAAAAGCTTCGACATGGAAAGTATCACAATCAGTGAAAAATCATCGAAAACAATGGACAGTCTGAAAGCCTTGGCTGGTTCGATCAAGTAAAATCTCCTTTTCCCGACAACCAACTTTGTCTAACGTTATTCTCAATGAATTCTGTAGAGATGCATGTGCTGTACCTGGTGTTGACTACAACGGTGATAATGTTTGCGGTGGTACTGGTGATTTCAATGGACGAAAATCAAGTCTATTGAGTAGCGTATCAGATTATGCCCGTTCCATGAGTATCGAACAAAATCATTCGATTGCGAATCGCGCAGGTTCACCCAATAGTGATAAGACAGTGTCTTTTTATGATGAACGTTCAAAACTAAAATCAAAGTAGGTGAACCGTTCAAGTAAAGGAAACAAACAATGCTTAAGCTTTCGTTTTTATCTTTTTCAGATCTCAAGCAGATCGTTATTGAGCATGTGTATGATTTTTATTTTTATTTTCAACATGCACAAACTTCAGAAAAAAAAGCAACAGCACTTCGTTCAGTTTCTTTCTCTCTCTCTCCTCTTTTTCTTGTGCGCTTTCTTTCTTTCTCTCTCTCTCTCTCATGTATGTAAATAATTTGTTTCCAGTGAATTCTTTCCTTTTTTTTCCTTCGTTTCGGCTTTTCGTTTGTATGAAAAAAAAAGAAATCAGCTTGGGACTCCTGTCGTTTTCTCTCTTTCTCTTTTCATTATATTCGATTATAATTAATTTATTGAAAGAGTGTTCGCTACTAACTGACTAAGGAACACTCTTTCCCTTTCCTTTTGCTGCTGTTTGTTTATGTATTTATGTAATACAACACAAAAAAATGGAAGAAATTATTTCAGAAAATAATCAAATGGCATCTTTTTTATTGCATTTTTCACATATGAAACGTGAATACCCACGAATTTTGTTGTACTCGAACGTTTCTTCTGTAACGATGGTAGTCCTTGAAATTCAGTTGAAATGGCTAATGTTTTCGAGGCATTCTCTGGAGACATGACTTTGTACTTGTTATAAATTAATTACTAAGGTTATCATAACAGTGAAAATATATGTGTCGAAATATAATCAACTTAGGTTTGAGTTCTAGCAGACGATGTAAAAGCGACATCTAGGAAGAGATTCGACTATACAAAATCAGAATTAAATGTGTGCAACATCTTCTTTCATAAGTTATTAATCTTAGTTTGTTACCGAAGATCACTTCCGTTGGAATGCAAAGCAACAATGTCTCAGAATGTACTCATCAATAGAGATCTCGATACCTGAAACTGATTGGTAGCAATCTTACTCTTTCTTGTTCTATTTAATGGTTATTATTTACGACCAATCCAATACGAATCATTTTACTTCCAATCTTATGAGTCGATTATTTCTTTCTAATACCTATTCTAATCGATATAAATCAACCATACGATCGTAGATCGAGAAACATGTGTTGCTAGTAGAGTAAGGTACATAGGAGAAAATCAAATGTTGTATGTTGTTATTTTTTTTTCGTTTCTGTAGTGATGCCAAAAGATCATGGCACCACATGAATCTGTTGAAATCCGGCTCGTATGCAAAGTAGACTACTTCGATCCCCAACTGAAAACGAAACTGCACGAGATTAGAGATAATCTGAGAGAAATACTGCATACAGGTATGGTTCATTTACATTGAAGAGAGAGAGTAAGAGCACAGTGTCACGTACATCTATGAATGCAGGTCGTCGACGGTTCGCTTTGAAAAAAGTACAACCATGGAACAGCGTCAAAGTGTCATTTGATATTCCAAAGGAAGCAGCAGATCAACTTCGTTCACTTGCTGTGCAAGGTAATGCGCGTCTTATCGAATTAGGTATACTAACCGTCGAAATTGTTGGACAATCGAACGCAATTATCGTTAATAAATCACAGAATTCATTAGCAACAGCAACAAATAGTAAGTGCAGAGTTGTATAGAGATCAAATTTATTTTCTAATGTATTTATTTTAGGTAGGGAAGTGACCACATCGCCTTCAGCTCACTCCAGTCCTGTACAAAAATCTTCATCGGATTTCAAGCTTGATGACCATTCTGCTAAACGAGTCAAAATCGAAGAAGATCTCCACCTAGCAACTAATAATCTCGTTACAACAGCATCAGCAAATCCGACTAATCTGAATCCCACCACTCATTATCAGCCTCAACAAGTCAATCATCGACACGAACAAGTATTGCATTCAACTTATCCAAAGAACAGTGGTATGAGCTCGAAACAATGAGACATTTCTCTAACTGATTTCATTTTAGGTGTAACAATGCCGAATTCTTCAAACGTTCATGATCAGTCACAAAATTCTTGGTCAAGCTATAGAGTAAAAGTTAACGGCGTACATTATTATCCTTCGCAACAAACTTCGTATGACATGAGGAGATACGAAACGAATCTTTCAGCTCAATGTTCCAATCCAACATCAACTACAAACACATTTCAATAAGAAGATATCTACATATACAGTAAATGAATAGTTATTTGAATGAAGAAAATCGTTTCACTATTTATACATACATGTATTCACCAACAAAGCGTAGAATTCACTGAAACTATCTTCGTTTCGTTACATCACACTGTTGTCGATCATTCATTTCATTAATTCGAATGGTATGTGTATATGTGCCATACATTTCTGATACGAACAATTCATCCCTGTATACATAAATCACTGACGATAGGCGACTTGTTTTTTCTTCTTTGTATTCTCTTTTTTATGTGTTCATGTTCATGTTTTTCTTTGGGTCCTTGTCTATATGTATTCATTCGTCGACATTCGATGATAATAGAACAATAATAAATGAACTTAGATGGAATATACTCATGTCTTAAATGAGAAAAGCACCGCTGAATGTTTATTATATGGAATAAAAGTAAAGACAACGAATCGGACAATTCACAAGACAAATGCACAGAACTGTAGAGTAAAAAAAGAATGATAATTGTCACAACGATAATTTACATCACACAGATAGCATGCGAAAGATGTCTATGGACGTTAGAGAACGATCGTAACATTTGATAACGGATTTTCTTAGTCAATTAGAGGCTGAAGGTAAACGTAAGAATGTGACGATGATGTTTTAAATTTCTTCAACGTAGTTAGATGGAAAAAGGCCGGATCTCGATCCAATTTTACCAAACCACCACTCTTCATGCATCTATATGACAAAAAAAAACAGATTATTTCGTATAAAAGAACAAAGTGACTCATCGTACTTTTTGCACATTGGTAATAATTTCATTCTCTTCGAAACCTAATTCGTCATCTTCAGCTAAACAATAGATAATACGTACAACTGCTGATTGAAAAGCCGCTCGACTTACTTTTCTGATAACTGTAATGTGCTATACATCTAATACCTTGATCTTGGCCATTGTCTGCTGAGTGCTCCGGTTGGTGGACCGGCGTAGGTGACGGATCTCTTTGCCATGTTGATGGTTGATGATGTGCTTGTGGTTGTTCAGCCCACTCATCATCATCATTATCTCCGTTTTTAGATGAGGAAGATGACGCTTTTCGTTGTCGTAATAACGTAGAGACATTGACATTGCCAACAAATGTCACTGGCTCTTCTTTTGCCGTTGGTCGTTGTGGTTCAGAGTTGTTACTGATATTTTCATAGACAGTCGGTGTATAAATTTGTGTGGGTGCTGGTGGTGCCACCACAGGTTGTGGGATGGGTGGCGACGGGTCTCGTTTCGGCTGTGTGGCCGGAGGCGGAGATACTTCGGAATGATTCACTTTAGCGTGCCCATTACTCGCTAATTTCTGATCATTAGCGGCTCGTTTATTTCGTTCTTCAGCTACGCGTTTCGCAGCCTCCTCTTCCTGTTCTTTTTTCATATTTTCAAATCTGTAGATAGTATAAAACAAATTATCGATTACTAATATTGCTATTACGAAATATACCGTGCTCGAATGTTGCCAACGCCTGCACTACTGCCAGTAGGCGGTGCAGGTTTTTCTTCAACTTTCCGTTCTAAAAATGGAAAGAAAATAGATTCGGATCAAACTAACGATCACTTTACCTGATGGTGGCGAGCTCGGAGCATTCAAACGGTCAGGTTCTTCTTTCTGAACACCATACTTACCACCAAAACCCATACTGTAATCTAACAATAATCGACACGGTTTAGATGTAGAGCATGATATTCGAAATTACACGCACCTTTTTGTGAAGAATGTTTCGGTACAGTTTCTCTGTGAGAAAACCCAACTGCTGATTTATCTTGTGCATTCGAATCAGTGCCAAACTTTCCACCAAAACCCTTGGAAAAGTCTAGACAAGCAATGACATGTCTAAACTAGAGAATGAAATTTTCACACCTGTTTGTGACGGATGTTTTTCCACTTCTGCTCTATAATCAAAACCAAGAGCAGATTTGTCTTTCGCACGTTCATCAACGCCATATGCACCGCCGAAACCTTTTTTCCCGTCTATGAAGAAGAGGAAAGAAAAATCACATAACTAATAACATTTTAGTTCTGCAACGCATAGGCAGTCGCTAATGATCACTGACAATATTTTCGCCATTAAAGTTTGAAATAGTATTTTCAAGCGTAAATAATTATTCTGAGCAATGCACACGCAATGATGGGCAACAAACAAAAAGGACGTCGAACGGAAGAATGGGAACTCGATGCTATATCAAACCTAGCGCAGATACCTCGAAAGCAAATCAATGAAATCTATAAACAGTTTCAATATGCATCAAAAGATTATCTTCTGAACAAATATGAATTTCGCCGAATCTACAAAGAACAGTACAAACGAGCAGGTGTCAGATTCAATCGACACAACAAAATCTTAATCGATAGACTCTTTACGATTTTCGATCGCGACCGAACCGGCCGTTTAACATTCGATGAATACATTTCTCTCTACATTATGCTACAACATACCATCCATCCGTACATTCGTCTCGATTTTTTTCTAGACCGTTACGCGCAAAGCAATGGCTGCATGACCGCCAATATGGGTCGACAAGTACTTCGAGATATGTCAATATTATACGGTATTCATACGGATTGTCAGCAAGTATGGAAGAAAATCGAGATGTACAATGGTTTGAAAACTGAATCCATACCAAAAGAAGCTTTCATTGACTATTTTACTAGTCATCCTGCTTTTTCTGCAGCTTTGTATGTGACTCCATGAATATTTGTCTATGTTGTAATTACATGTGAAAAGAAAATGACTATTTGAATCTTCGAATCTAACACAATTAGCAGAGCATATGCAATGAACTTAATCAGAAAAGATATACATACAATTCGAAATCTTCAAATACAAATCGTCGTGAAATTCAATGAAAATTCTTTCTTCATCTTACCTGTCTGTGAGGAATGTTTTTGTATATCCGCTTTGTATGAAAAATCTGCGGCAGACTAGAAGAATAAGTCGAATTTTGCGTAATTAAGAGAAGAAGAGTATGTTTCGAATTACTTTATCCATCACTTGATCGGTTCCGAATTTACCGCCATAACCTCGATTAGGATTTTTGTCTTGATATACTTGTTTGACAGTCTGATCGGCTGTTTTAAGTTTCTCTTGCATTGATTTAAAGTCAACGTGATCGATGCGGCCAGAACCAGGAACGGTTGTCGAACCATATCGTTGCGACTTTTCTGTTGTTTGATTCTATTCGAACAAAGATACGAAAGAGCTCTCTCTCGAAATGAAATCGATGAATTTACTTCGTAACTAATATCTGTTTCCCAATCGTCATTGTTAGAAACGAATTTCGGTTTGGGTGCGGTCGGTTTAGCCACTGGCTTTTTCAAGGCTTCACGCCACGACATTTTGATTCTGATGATATAATATAACGAGATTCTATTATTTCAAATGATTCATTTTTGACAGAAAATTACTTGGCGTGCGAGCGGCCAAAAATTTTATCCAATCTCAATCTTGAAACGTCATTGACGATTGTTTGGTTGGACGAAATGGAGGCAGGAATGAAGCGACACAGACATCGAACACGTCGTATGAAGTTTCATCAATATCACATCACATAAACAAAAGAGAACGCATTTTTCATTAGTTTCAAACACACCTCGTCGATTTCTCTTTGTTTTACATACTACCAGCTGTGACTTTCTCGTCGTTTGTTTTATTTCAGATTGTGCTATGCGCACCGCCGACTTTCTGGCGGCTTTTCTCAGCCAATTTCTGGCTTGTATTGTACGTAGAATTGATGATGAACGGCGGAGTTTGAAAAAATTCTGTTTAGGTTCTCGCAACGTCGGAATCTTTATCAGAAGGTCAATGCTCTGATCTCGGGTTTGCTTCGAATAATTTAGTATGCTCAAGTTGCAATGATTTAAAACAATTCAAATTGGATGAACTAGAAGGTTCTTGTCGACAATGCTGTAGCAACGACGAAGATGAAGGAGAAGGAAAAACGGTAAGAGTAGAGGAAATATGTCAACTGACAGTTGGCCTATTTTGATTTTGCTTATAGAAATATCATCGAGCAGTTCTTCAAGTATGTTCCTGAAAATTGGGCCGATACGCCCAAATTTCGGCGTTCATTCGAAGTGATCGTCCTGCGCGATTTCCTTCATTCAGTGTTCAATATGTTCGCGGTGCGGATCCCATCCTAAACTTATTTAACGAACAAGATGAGCAAATCGAATCGATGGGTATTGAAAAATGGGATACGGATACACTAACATCGTTTCTCGAAGAAAATCTTGCCCATTAGATCAGTCCGTACCGTCTATAAACGAATGTTTTCTCTTTGATATCTCTTTCATGAATTGACATTGCAGATTTTGTGTTGAATATGTTTGTTTTATTTGAATTTTTCTTCGATGAATGAAAAACACTAAACCTCTCTTCAGGCGTGATTTTCATGATTGTTAAAATGAAACTATTCAAACGAGTTACAATGAAGATTCATCGAATTGTTATCTTACGGAAAACATTTTTTTATAGTTTTGCTTTCTATGTCTTGTTATTTTATGAAACAAAGAAGTATATCTGTTGTTTGACATTCCTAAGAGATCATCTCTTCGATCTAAGTTGTTCAATGCTGATACCAAGGTTTCACATCTTGAAATATCTACCAGAACTGATCAATCAATTAGTCTTACCTTGAATTTTATCTTGAACCAGAGATGTTTATTTAGTGTTATGGAGTCTAAGGACTCACCTTTGTCGATATATGTCAATCAACATATGGAAATCTGGAATATCAGACTAATCTTTACTTTTGCTTTGCTTCCGATTCTAATCGAACGTCTCTCAACGTTGTTTCTAACCCGAAACTATGTGTGTTGTACGAAGACTTCTATCATTTGTTGTTTATTCTTATATACATTGAAAACGACCAGAATTTTTTGTCAAGAATCGATCACACTAAACGAGCGAACATTAGATTTCTTGTTTCGCACTAGAAATTGTGATTAGGCACGTTGGTTTTCGTCTGAAAGTAATACGCTTTCTGAATATGCTTTAACGTATGACGTCGTTGACACTGACAGCGGAGTATACGAGCAAATGTTCGTCGAAATGTTCCGTTACACAGTGCATAGAGCATCGGACTAAAAAAAGAAACAATCAGGCTTTTCAATAAACATCAAACAGCACAAATATTTACTTTATTGTCGAATTTACATAGCATAACATATAGCCAAATCGTTCCCAATACATTGGAAAACCATATTGAAATGCATCTGGCTTGATGGTTGATATAATTATATTTGTATTGTATGGAAGCCATGTGACAATGAATGCGATGAGAATCGCACTAAATATAGATGAGAATCTATTAACACGAAGGCAACGACGCTTATTGGTAATTACCTCAATGTTTTGGCTGCTTTCTGGTCTTTGATTTTTTCGATACGTCGTTTGTTTGGTTTGATGTTTTCATTCGTTGGAGTTTTGTTTGCTTTATTTGTACTGATCGCATCATTTGATGATTGTTTGGTGTTTAAGTTCGAAGATTTCCGATTCGGTGGTGGATCATTGGATGATAGGATGTTGGGATAGTTTCGATTCGATGAACGTCGCCAAGTATTCTCGTGTGCAAACGTTGTTGAATGTGTGGTTGGAAGTGAAACTGTTGTTTGACCGCGTAATCTCGATTCTACATATTCGATATCTTTATCGATAGAATTGATTAATATTTGTCGATAGGTTTGCTGTTGCGGATGATGATGATGAGAAAGACAATCTTCAGATGTTGATGATAAAGATTGATAACATGGATGAGTTTCATATTGAGTCGACTTTTGACATTGTTCTTGATCACAAACAGATTCCGTCGATAGGGGTTGATCGCATCGACGTATCCATGGATCGGTTGATGGAAGTGATTTCGTTTGATCTAATGTGTCTTGAATTGGATTCGAATGATCATTGATCAGCGAGAGTTTTCCATTATTATTCGAGAGTAAATACGCATCAGCTAAGTTCTGATCGATTGTTGGAGATATGACTGGACGAAATTCACTCGATGAATCGTCATCGTCGTCTTTACCTGCTTTCGAATGTGTTTCTTCACATTGCCTAGAAAGAGAATGGACATCATGATTGACAATCAACGCTTCGCTTTCTATGTGTGTACGCTAATAGTCTATCTCATTGATAGTTTGTTTGAAAGAATGTCAGTTTCTATTGTCTCATCATTTCTCCTTTAATGCACATATGCACATGTCAGATAAATCTTAGTCAGACGAAAATATTCATCATAATCGTTGATATAAAAATCATTTATACAAGCAACGGACGTGTTTATCCTACCTTTTCCAGCAGCAACAATATCGCCGTGATTGATTTCGATGTGATAAGATGAGTTTCTTATTTGTTGATGTTTGAATCGACAGAATTCGTCCATGAGATCGATTAGAATCTGTTGAGACGCTTTCATCCTGCTCCATGCCTGATGTTGTACCAGCAATACTTAAATTTTTTGTAAAACGACCATTAGTATTGGTATTTGCTGTTGCTGGCGGTGTTTGAGACAACGAAGTGTGATGTTGTGCTTGAAGGAGATGTAATTCTTTTCGACGTTTCACTGTTTCACGATATATACGAAAATAGAGCAAACACATGAGCGTAACAGGCAAATAGAATGCAGCTATCGCCGTTGGAATCGCCACTAGAATTCATTTCTTTCAATTCTAATTTGCTTGTGACAAAAATTACCTGTTGCTTTTGAAGCAAACGGCAAATGACATTCACCTGGCGGACGACTCTTGTCAAGCAACGGCCATGCCCAGATCCACTACAAACACGCAAGTCGTCTCATACTTATCAACATGGTTAGAATCTTTACCGGTGTCCAAATCAAACATGATATAGTCCAACCACAAGCGATCATCAATGAGACACGTTTTGGCGTTCGTTTCGCTCGATATGTCAACGGCCGTGTTATTGAAAAGTATCGATCGAAGCATATCAGAAGTAAATTAGCAACAGATGCATTGGACATTGTGTAATCGACACTTAACCAAACATCACATAAAAATGAGTTGAATGGCCAGCGATCTCTTCCAAAAAAAGTGAAAAATATCGGCATAGAAAAGCATCCAATAGTGAAATCAGCTATAGCAAGCGAGAGAAGAAAGTAATTCGTTACAGTTCGTAATTGTTTATTAATGCGAAATGAAATCAACACAAGTAAATTGCCAATAGTTGTCAATAAGGATAGAATTGAACCGGCAACGACGATAAGAATAGTTTTATACAATGTACCTGAAGGAGTGAGTGGTGATGTACAATTCTGATAGAGTAAACATAGATTAGGTTCAGACATCTAGAAAATCAATGCAATGTGTGTGTGTGTGTGCGTGTGTGTAGAGATCAATATTGGTTTGTGATAGTAGAACAGTCCTGTACTTACATATTGTCAGTGGCGATGAGGCGAGAGAAGAAAGAAGAAACAAAGAGAAAAGGCAATGTCAGATTTGCATTTAGATGAACCAACCAGTATAATCATATCTTGCCGAATATTTCACAAAACTATATCAAATCAATTTCTATAGATAAGAAAAGATATTCATCCCTTGAAAGGCAATGACAGACGACAAACGCATGTTCGATGCAAACGAGTCACTCGTTTCCTATGGAAGCATGATCGAATGCACGGTTGGGTGATTTCATCTTCTTGAAATCGGCGTTTGCTTTTCTTTTTCAATTAGAAAATCTGACGAACCATTCTGCTGTCTCCGAAAACCTATATTGATTTCATCTCATACGGTAGAAATAAGAAACAGAGCAAGGAAAAGACGATCTCTCCTCTTTATCAATGCCCTTCCTACCAGACGAGGATACGTTTTTTTTTCAGTAGTAATTATTTTCTTCTTGGTGATATTTACTCAAACAGATCTTCCGTTACTAATCCTTTTTTACACAAATATTTCTGCAGGAAATAACAGGAAATGTCTAGTACATTCAATTGCCTGTCTTCTTCTTTCTAATAAGATTGTTTTTAAGCATTGGTTTCTTTTTCATCCGATAGCAGCGATTTCTATGGCTTTTGACTTGTTTATAAGACAGATCTGTTTTGTTTCTTACCCTTTATGTACACTTAAAAGCCTATCGATATACAATTATCTCAGATTGCATGTTAAACGATACGTCTTTGTCTGTCGACATGCATATCGACACCTTATTCCGATTTTCCTACATTATATCAGAAAATCACGTGAACATTCCATCATCAATGATGTAAGTGTTAATGTAACAGATATATATGTATACATACACACGTAATCGTATACGTACATTAACAGACAGTTCGTTCTCTGATAAGATAAACTCACCGATCAAACAAACAATAATCATTTTGCTTTGTGTTCTTCATGCTGTCAGCTTTCATCTCATCATTTGATCTTGTTTGATAGCATCGTCAAGGACTAGGCACAAAAGAAAGAACAGAATACAACTAGTTTGGGAATGTTGATGTTTGATCTATGTGATTTGAAAACGGAAATCTTGATTCGATGAAGATAGGTATTGCTAGTCAAATGATCGAAGAGCTGACAACATTCTCGAATGAAAAAGTCAGCAATGCGTCAATAACGAGTAAAAGTGTTGAGTATCTTCGCGATAATTCGATAACATACTTCTGATAGATCTGTTTTACTTGAGAATCGAAAAATGTTAATTGATAGTTAATTCCGCTCGATGATCTGTCATTGATGAACAGAAAAAAAAGCGATTTCTCTTCTCAGCGTACTTTCTTGATTATATCAGTAAATAATTCTAATTGACAATAACATCTTGAAACCGTAGACTTTGAGTCGACAAGCCTGTCTTTGTCAATTTTTCTTTTTCTTCATCAATTAATCACTCATTAGGCATCTCTGAATTCGAGGCGTAAATAAATTGCTTTGCTGGATATTTGAGACGTCAGAAGAACGACGATGACGTTCGTTATCATAGGAGGCTAGAACTCTCCGAAGGCAAAAATAGGCTTAAGAAAATATTTTCAGAACATCATTGTGAAATCAATGTGACAGTCAGAAAAACAACTACTCAACAGTCGCAATTGAAACCATATTGTGCTATTCTACTTTCTCGTTGTGCATTCGGCAATGATTTATTTGGAGAATACAATAGGATAAACGGATAGACATCAACGGCTGTGTACGTGTCGTTAACTGAGAAAAAGAAGACAATCATTGACACATGAAAATGGACACAATTGATCACTATTGTTAGAAATACCTGGGATTATTAGCAAGAGAATTGATTTGTTGTTTTTTTCTATTTGTATGAAGAATGATTGTCAGCAAATTGTCGAGAGATTCGAAAAGAAAACATTCCGGTGCAAAACTGACAAAATCAGTACTACCGAAGAAATTATCATTGACAGATATAAATGACTTTGATCAGAACAAATTGAATTGTTTCTTGAAGATTTTCATAACCAGATAATCGCTTTCGACGATGTCATTGTGATCGCGAGAATTATTTCAATAATCTTATACCAAACATCTGGTATCCATCTGGAAGAATTTGATACTTAGACAATGATTTTAGTCATACGACATTCTTTCGTTTTGTTATTATCGTAGGAAATGTATATCATGTACTCTCATAAATAAATAGTACAAGAAGACCCACAAATGAATGCAATATAGCTTTGATTAGTTTCGAGTTATGATCTTTCAAAAGGCAAAAATATATATGATCATTTGGCTTACAGTACAGTATAAAAACTAGAAAAGAATTCTGTTCGAGTCTATGCTGTGGCCAGTTTTTTGAAAACCAAAAATCCAGTCACGGCACCAATGATGACTCCTGCAGTGATAAAACCGATCCAAAGGCCAGTGATCCTTGGTCCGGTGCTTCTCACTTTCTTTTGACTGGATTGATGTCGAATGTTCAAGGAGTCGGGACGGGCGCGTAAGATGATTTGTTTCGCATTTACTCTAGCGCGGAAAGTAAGGGCATTAGAGTCGATCACTGCATTGAGCCGTTCGATCAATGTGTCCAAGGATGATTCCTTGATGGGAACTTCAACAGGTCCTGTCCGTGGTGCAGCATCAAGTAATGTGAATGTGACTAAAATGTCATTGCTTTCATTCTGATCGACGATTAGATTCGATATACGAATGGGACGAATGAATAATGCGAATATAAGAGTTTCGAAAATATGAAGGCGAAGATAATTTAGATTTTCGAATACAGGATATTTCTTGTCATTTGCGACTGTAAATGATAATACCGCAAGATTGAAATTTTCTAAACGAGATCAAGGTTCGACTATTAACTTGGCGAAAAAAAAACACGATGAGTTTGACTTCGTTACCTGATGGTCCCAATGATCTGTAACAGTCAGCGAGAGCGAAATCGATTTCGAAGATGGTCATCGGGTTGCGACGGTAATTGAAAATTGCTGCAAAATAGAACGAACATGATGAAAAAGACACAGAGCACTCGCGTCACTTACTAGTTTCAAAAGAATTTGTCAATGCACCTTTGACATATGTTCTCCAAACCATTTTCACCGGAAATGAATGCTGTAATGGTTCACCATTCATACTCGATGACCAGTACCATTCCTGATGTTGAACTGTTTCATTTGACAAATACTTTTCACCAATCCACACATGACACCAAAGTCGATCGCGACACCGTTTCTCGCCTGTATAATGATACGACATGCCATCCGTGACAAGTAAATGTTGCGGCGAGCCCATCTGAACAAGATTCGGTTGATCGCTGACTGTTTCTGCATCACCAAAAAATGTATTTATGTCGCTAACTTTACATTGCCGAGTCGTGTGGTTGTACTGGTAACTAAGGCCAGTAGCAAAGTCATGTATTTCAGTGAAATGTGCCCAAGTGGGTCCACCGAATGGATCAGGAAACCAGACGTCAAAGCGAGTGAATTGAAATTCGGAATCGTAAAGGCCATGGGTACTGTAAATGGAACTATTTGCTTCTGGTATAAAGGCTTCTGAGTTGGAACTAATTCGTTCTGGGAAGTCAGTTGGCATTGGCATGGTTGACGTTCGATTTAGACAGAAGACACCGGCTGCCGTTTCTAATGCTTGTCGTTCTTCGCGACGGCTTGGATTGGGTATGTAACGAAAAACATTATATGTATATGCATCCATTCGATTCATTTGATTCTTCACTCGAACATCAATCTGGAGAATAGTACTTTGATTGCGTGCTAAATAACCTTGAAATTTATCAGGATCAGATACATGGTATGTGACTGCGACGGTAGCTTTGATGTCATTCATGTAGAAACACGATTTGAATCGATTGGTTGGTATACCGCGTAGATCTTCGTCACCATCGTATCGAACACCCCAGTACGCATTGGCTTGATTTCGAGCATCAAAACCAAGCAAAGCTGATGGTTTAAGTATCAGTGTGTTTGGCTGAATAACGCTCGTTTCAGAGGTCGTACCAATAACTTGTCGTAGACATTGTGGAACAGGTATTTGATTAACAATTTCAGTTAGCACTTCAAACTGTTCATTAGTAATGAAATTCCAATAGAATTGAACGGGTCCTATGAAATAAATAGATCGCTGTGAAAAATCAAGAAGTAAAATATCTACCGTATCTCGAATTTGTTGCAATAGCATCTCGTTGTGTTGAAAAAGCTTGTGAAAGTTCCATGACCTCAGTGTCCGAAACCAGTTCTGTAACAATCTCAAATCGTGATGGAATTGGTCGCCATTTTGGGTCGGGAATAGGAGCAGATGGTCCATTAGGACATAATTGTGGATCGACTTGGGCATCGATTAGTGTAATTAACGTGAAACTAAGAATTATTTGACATAATAATCTTACTCGTTGCATATTATTATAGTTAACTTCCGAGTCTTCGTTTTTGAAAATGAGAAGAAAAGACACAGCAAGATACTTTGTCGAATATTACTTCGAAAGCAGTAATATCTTCAGTAAAATAGATGAGATGATAAGAAACAAGCAAGTTTTTATTTACTTAAATTATCTATGTTAAAGACAAAAATTTAAAGTAACGAACAACGTCTTGGGCTGTTTATCTTTCTTTAGTCAGGTAACTCACACATATGTGATACATTGTCTTATCTCGTTTAGTTGTATTTTTGTTTCGTTACTTATTGTTTACTGATCTATTTAAAGATTTTCATCCAAATACAACGTTAGACACGTTCATATCGACATTTCACCGTCGAACATGTTTATTCCATCGAAATACAATCAAATCATTGATATACACCTGTTCTGCTCGCGATAAGCATCATCGACAGTTTCCCATCGATGTCCTTGTTATTTCATCTCTGAAGCAACCTCGAAATAATTATCATCTTGAGCAAGAGGATTTGCTCTATGAAGCACATAGATCATCTAAATAAGAAATGACGGATGTTTGCTGTCTTTTTTTCTTTTTCTTTCATACCGCTAAGGGAAGACGCTGTTTTTCCTCCTGTGTGCAAAAGCCACAAATCGATAGAATCTATTTCTACCATATCATACATACCATTTGCCCTCCGATAGACAATAGACCGAATAATCAACGGCAAGCATATTAAAAGACAATATGTATGCACCGCGTGCGAGATTTGAACGTATTCTCATCGTCTCACCGATTAAAGTAGCGATTATATTTCTCACCAGTCTCCATTGTTTATTCTTATTCATCGCCTTTTTGACATCGTTCTGGATCGAAACTAAACAAGGTCACTATGGACCCCTCTTTAGTTGTGAAAAGCATTTCCATCGAACGAAGCAGATTATAACGTCAATGACAATGGAATGTCATCGAACTGGTTTTCGTCCTGACATTCGTATATTCTCTATATCACTCATCGTTCTACTTCTCGTGCTCTCATTTTTATTATCATTCGTGTCGATCATAACCGCGAAATTATCCTTAACAAGAAATTCGTTTTCTAACCGTCATCGATACTGGAAGTGTACTATTCTTCTTCTATTATTCTCGACCATCATCGATAGTTTTATCTTAGTCTTTCTTCCGTTAAGTTATCGTGATCAAGTTTATCATTTTCGTTGGGCGTACGGTGTTCATTGTGGTATGACATTGTTCATAGCAGTTTCGTTGATAACATCGATTCTAAGTAGTAATATCGATGACGTTCGATATATCGAAGCAATTGATGAATCAGCTGTAGAAAAATGAATAGAAAGACTCTTTTCTTGTTTGCAAACAAACGTAGTCTATTTTCTGAAAAAAAATGAATAAAAAATGTGTTTTTCCAGTTCCAACTAACAATCTGATTGATGTCGACACTCTCTCCTATCTCGAGTTCGACATTTTTGCGCGACGAGTTTTGCATAGCTTGTTATTTCAGACCTATGCCTTTTATCATACCGAGAAGAAAAGAAAAATGATATTCTTGATAGGCAAAGCACTGCTCGATGATCGAATGACATACAGTTATTGATGAGGTATTAGTTATGACGTTCCTGTGTCCTATGAAGATCTCCATCGTCTATATTTTCATCATTAGCTAAATCATCAAATACCAATACTAATGGCAGCGAAAAGGAAAAATCTTCATCGACCTTGTCTAAGACAAATGTTTTTTTATCACCGAAATCATTTCATTGAGTTGAACAACAGTTTGCTTTAAATATTGCAGTTTATCACACAGAAGTCCAAGTGCTTGATGATCGGTATGATCCATGATGACGAGGTATTTTCGGATGTAATTCACTGTCCAACATGCATACATAATCCAGATGTGGCATTTAATTAGATGATACACTAGTTTTTCGAATGCATCGTGCTGTTGGAGACTCGAAATGTGATTCATTAAGTATTTCGACCATTTTTCCCTATGAAAACAACGAATCGCACGTAACAGTCGGAGGCGTAGATCAAGTGGGAGAGAATTTTCAATAAGTTCTTGATGCGATGTGCCCATTAAACGTGACATATCATTGCCAAATTTATTCATAAGATCAGATGCATTGGAATGCGAAAAGCCAATATGCGAGAGAAAATTTTTTGCGACAATTGACGAGGTCATTTGGGAAATGCGAGAAAAGAATGAATGAATTCATCGAGGAAAAACTTTGATAACCAGTGACAGTTATTTTCGAAACAGATGACGCTGCAAATGGTTGGATTATTTATTTTCAATGTATATGTACGAGACATGTCAGAAATAGTGCAAAGAATGTGAGAGAATAAAAAGCAAGTAGACAACGACAACACGTAGAAATATATGAATCAATGTACTTTTGTCAGAGAATGTTTTGAAAAAGTTAATATTTATCACTTGCGATACTGACTTTTTCTCGCAGTGGTTCGATCTTGTTCTTGATATATCTATCACTTGAGCCACTGAATTTTTCTCGTAGTGGTTCATTTTTCTCTTTGACTTGTTTATCACTTGCCGTACTGGCTTTTTCCCGAAGTGGTTCGTGCTTACTTTTGATAACTTTGTCACTTGCGACACTGGTTTTTTCCCGAAGTGGTTCGTGCTTATTTTTGATACCTTTGTCACTTGCAGCACTGATTTTGTCCCGAAGTGGCTCGTGTTTATCTTTGATATCTTTAAACCAACCACCTTCAGCAACCGGCTCTTCATATGCTGGCGGTGGCGAGTTGATTTTCTCTTGACTTGACTGTTGTGAGTATTGAAAATTTGCATATCGTGTAAAATCATTGTCAACTAAATCATCTTCTTGCTGAACAACGCCGAATTTTTGTCCGATCCTGAAGTATTTAAATGCGAATAAACGAGCATTGTCATCATCAAAATAAATGTACAAACCATTCGAATTTGTCGACAATACTTTCTTTTATTAAATCAAAACACATTGCTAAGACAGCTAAACCAACAACAATGTAAAGACAATTTGCCAGGAAACGTAAGCCGTCTGTTGAGCCGGATGTTATTCCTGGTACCTAAACAAGCGAGCAATTAGATAAATTAAACTCGACGAAGGATTCTGTTTTACATAATCACCAAAGCCAATCGTTGATAGTGTGATGTAACAGAAATAAACCGATATTACCATTGACCAACCTTCGAATCGATTGAAAACAAATGCTCCCACACAAACGTAACCAATGATAATTAAAATGACAACTAAAATCGGCACACGACTTTCCATTCGTGTCCAAACGTCATCCATTTCATTCTCGTCGTCTTCATCCAGATCATATTCTTCATCACTTAATCGTTCACCATTATGTTGCTGAGCAGCCTCTGGCCAGTTCGGATCAATGGATTCTTTGCCCACATAACCCATAGAAAAATGATCGTTATACGATGTTCCTTTGAGTCTGCGTTGTTTTCGCCGACGGTTACGCATGTAGACTCGACAACAGCAGCACATGAAGTGCAGAAATGTCGAATACATAAAACGAAACATATCGCCCAAAATGGAACTTATATTGGCCAAGCATAGTAAAAATATCGGAATACCAATCAGTGCATAACAGATACAAGTAATTTGTCCTTCCCTTAAACAAATACAAAGATTAGCTTCGTCCGAATGTCGTCGATATTTACCATGAAACTGGTGTGATATGTCCATAACCAATGGATGTAATGACCGTGATTGCGAAAAGCAGTGCTGATGAAAATGACCAACCAGATGTTGTTTCGCAATCTTGTCCAGTATAACGGAAATCAGATCGACGTTCATAGATATCACTGGTGAAATTCTCTAAATAACTTTCGATTTGGTCGTACATCACCGCGTTGCTATCAGTCGAAATCGAAACGTAGTTAAACATCGATTCAGAGATATTCGAAACCGAAACATTTTCCAATACTAAATACTCAATATGAGCATAGTAGTATGACTGAACAAATGTTCGTATACGTACGATTAGCTTCCTGACAATTTTGCAGTTCAATATATTGCTCAAGCAAAATGAAAAGAAAAGCTCCGCCAATACTGTATGCGACCACGATGATGACCAGGCCGAGATTTGAACAGAGGAATTGCACGAATGTTCGATAGAACGATTGACGTCGGCTGGGATTTTCATTCGGTGCCTGTGCAACAAGATGCGAGATACGATCAATTGGCATCCTACTCTCAACTTCTATTGTTGTCAAAATGAACGATGATTACTTTTTTTTTCTTCATTCAATTAAACAATAACGATACATCCGACTAAAACAACAAAACGGGGCAGAAGAAACATGTACTTTCCCATCGGCTGATCGAGAAGAGAAAGTATAGTATTGGATCTCCTCCGAAGAAATAATTTAGTATGATGACATTACTTTCTATTGAGTAAATAGAATGATAAAGTTTTTACAGAGCAGCGCTGCGTTTGTTTTCAATCAGAAACAAATCTGTATGCTTGAGAACTTGAACAACAATCTTTTTTATTTTTCTCCATGTTTTCATTTTATTCTTTTTCAACCTCTGTTCATTCCTTCACAAAAAAAAGAAAACGAAAAAGAAAACTATAAAGAGAAACACATGATGGTTAAATAATGTTAGCTGGTAAGAAGTTTCTCACACATACGCAAACAAAATCAATAGCATGAACAGGACAGGAACTTTGTTTTCGATTTTAACATAAACATAGCTAACAAGTTAAACACAAATACAGAGATGATGGCCAGAGAAGTTTAGAGAATAAAACCATGAAGAAAAAGANCGCCGAAGTAGAGAGGTAGCGGGCCGGGGGGGGAGAAAAAGCGACGGCAAGCAAGAAGCATAGACAACATTTTCACTTGAATACGTGCCAATGAGAGAAAAGAAAACGACGACGACGACGATGAGAAGAGGACGCGAGAATGATGCGAAGAAGATGAAGAAATACAATATCGCCATCTACCCTCTATCGTTCTATCAGCATTCTTGCACTTCATGAAAATCAACTTAGAGGAATATTTGTCGAGATTATTGCCCAGGGGTCATGTTAGATATACGCGTTTATGTCTACGTCTACGTACAAATCTATTGCATAGAGAGATAAAAGTAAATCAAGTTTTTCCTTGTTCGTACCAATAACAAAAAAAAAACATTAATCTGTTCAACGATCGAGTTGTCAACATTGTTCATTACTATGACACGCATATTACTCTCTATTAATAATCTTTAATGATTGTACAGCTAATTTATTTTAAACAAAAAAAAACACATACCGTCAGATCAAATCATCATAAAAAGAGTTTCCCATAAAACGAAATAATCGTGCGAATTTTGGGCACCATCGAATATTTACTCAATTTCTATTCTCGTACAGTAGTGGATTAACGATACTAATTATTTCAACTAGAACGTTTTGCTCTGTTGAATGCGTTGATTATATCTAATCATATGTAAGACAATTATCTTTTTCTAAAGATCATACAACTGTGAATCCGTCGTGTTTACTATCTGTAATATCTTTCATTACGTAATAATTCACCGGGAATGACCTATATCAGATGTTGACCTGTATCGATTCTGCAAAATATCTGGTTCGATGTTCGCAACACTAAACAATTCATGAAATTCTGAGTGAAAAAAAAGAATGTGTTAAACGGTTGAAATCTCTGATTTTATGTTTGACAACGAATATCAAATGATCGAAGTTGTTTTCTACGTTCGAATTTTCAAGGCGTTCATTTGTGTTTCTCGGCTGCTTATTGATTTAAGATTGTAATGA
This sequence comes from Adineta ricciae, assembly GCA_905250025.1. Taxonomy (NCBI): domain Eukaryota; kingdom Metazoa; phylum Rotifera; class Eurotatoria; order Adinetida; family Adinetidae; genus Adineta; species Adineta ricciae. Next base: position 516,855 of record CAJNOJ010000034.1, read on the forward strand.
CTGATAAAGTTGTTCTCTACATCTCTGTACACATTCGTGATTAAAAAGCTTAACATCGTTAGTTGCGCATATGTATGTGCGTGTTCTCCATGCATGTTCGAATATTTTGTCAATTAAAAAAGAATCGATTGATATATTACTGAGAAAAAAAAACTTGCATTTTCTAACTTGCAGATTCATTTTGCTCCTTTTCCTTTACAGAAACATATGCACTAAACTGTTCCAAACATCTCTCAGCACAATCGTCAGGTACGTATACCAAAGTTTTCAGTCAGTTTCTCGTCTCCCAGCAACATAAACGTATTCATTTCATGTTCTTGATTAGACACCGTGAACTATTAAGGCACGTGATTATGAATACTATGATGTTCGCTGACAAACATCGATCACATATGTATATTTATTAGAACGGACGAAAAAGTGTGTAAAAAATTGAGTCAAAGACAAAAAAAAATATTAAATCTCAGAGAAAATTGATTAATGCTTGGATAATCTCTAGAAATCGACTGGTTTGATTATTGCCATCTTCACTTGTCCAATTGAAATAAGCGAGTTCGGTTTGTATTTGTTGAACAACGTTTTCCAACTGATTGATCTTATTTTTATGTGACAGAATGTACTTCAGAACATATGGATGTACAACATAGCCGTGTTTGACCTGTTCAAGAAATATTTCGAGTTTAACGGATCGTTTCAATTGACTTAATTGTTCAATGAAACCTAATGGCCGTGTTGTGCTGTATTGATGTGTTAAATGTTTGAATAAATGACGACGTTTATCTTCATCATCTTCATTTTCATCAAATTGTCGACATAATTGTTGCATTTCAGCCTGACCTTCGAACCGATCGTATTCGCAAAGTTTACAATTGCATTCACTGATCGAAAACTCCCGTAGGCGAAGTGTACGATCAATGTATGATGAATAAACATCAGGAAAATAACAAATCGTCATTTCTTCGCCGATTTCAATTGATCTCAAAACACTTACAAAACAAATCTGATTGATAATCATGTAAAAACAATTCGGCAAACACGAATGGTTAAATCGTGCTAGTTTTGCCCATAGACCATTGTTAATAACGTTACGTTCGAAGATTTCAATCAAAGCCTTATATTGAAGTGTGAAGTAATTTTCGTCTTCGGATTTTTTTCTTAATGGATACTGACGAAGTGGAGTTAGATGGGATAATTTTTCAATATAGTACTTCTGATCGAGAAGAATGCGCGTTTCAATTTGTTTGAGGAGTTCTAATGAAGGTTGCCGAAGATATTTACCGCCATGACTATTTCCGTCATCTGCATTTCGATGTTCGGATTTTTGAGTCAATGAAAAAGTTATCAAATGCGAAGGATCATCGATTAGAACTTCATTTGGTTTCGATTGAGCATAGGCGATCGGCCGTTCGACAAGCAGCAGTGTACCAGGTTTTAACGGGCACAACGCAAACATACCAAAACCTTTGTTCTAAAAAAGATTCGATGATCATCTTTGATAGTTGCTGAAAATGAAATCTTTTACTTTTTCTTCACATTGCCGGAATTCGCAGACGTTCGCACGTTCGAATTCGGCGAGAAAATCGTCAGGCCGCTTGTTTCGATTGGTTAATAAATCGAACATATCATACTTTCCATCGACTTCATTCTGTAAACGCGGAATATCACAATCGAGAATACGTCGAAAACGATCAAGAATTTCATTCGATGATGCTACGTCTTGTGTATATTCCAATAAAGAATTAATCGCTAGTTTGGCTTGATCAAACAACTGTAAACCAATCAAAGCACGCATTTTTCGATAATGAATTTTNGCGGAATATCACAATCGAGAATACGTCGAAAACGATCAAGAATTTCATTCGATGATGCTACGTCTTGTGTATATTCCAATAAAGAATTAATCGCTAGTTTGGCTTGATCAAACAACTGTAAACCAATCAAAGCACGCATTTTTCGATAATGAATTTTCCATGTAAATGTACCATCGGTATTCTCTTCTGTCGAATTACTCGCACAGATTTCTAAGATACGTTCGCAATCAGCAAAAGCTAAATGAGGTAATTGATCTTGAAGGTAACATTCAGCGCGATTACTCAAAATTCGCATATCATTCGGACTTTTGATTAAACCATGGGAATAATATTCAATTGCGCCATGAATATCATTATTACGAAAACATTTGTTACCTGGAAGTAATCAGTCGAAAAGATAATCTCTTGGTCGATTGCTTACCTAGGTCACGCAACTTATCAGCAGTCATATGTTCAATTTCGCTTTCGTAGTCCGTAAACCACATGTCAAGTCTGGGGTTATCCACTCGTAGGATTAATAAGCCATCGGCAGCCATTTTAATAAACGGATTTCCAATCATGAAATATCTCTCTCGTCTCATTCGATTTCGGATGTGTTCACTTGATTGATCGGCAAGAATTGTGTACCAATTATATATCGATAAACGTACAATATTGTTGTTGTCATCTTCGACAATTAATTGTATGGATCTTGGGGTTATCAGTGGATCAACAATGGAATGAACTCGAATGACTGACCCTTTATGCACACGATTAATTTTCGTTTCTCTAAGAGTAATATTAGTCATAGACGTTAAACGACTATAAGTCTCTTGTTTGGAAAGAAATGATAATGCACGATGTTTTAGTTGAATGTCGAATGCATACGGGATAACATTGTAATCTTCAAGTGTGAATGCTTTGCTGTAACGTTCGAATGAAAGAAGTAAATCTTTTCGAGAACAAAGTTCATGAAATGGGCGAGAATTCAATTCAGGTGCGTAAATGCCGGTCGGTGCAGCAAGTAGACGATCGACAATATGGAAAGGTGAAGTATTTTTGTCATCATTCGTCGTTGTTCGTTGAGATACGGCTGTTAAACGTCGTGCTGCTCGAGCAGCTTTCTTATTATTCTGGCATTGTCGAGCAAAATAAAACGCCAAATTTGTCATGTCGATATTGGGTAATAGTTGCGATAGATCAGCGAATTTCACTAACTGTCGTCGATGCTCCTCGCAACAAATGTGAGATGGCATTTCCGAATTCAATGTATCGAGTTGTTTCATCCTATAGGAAGAAGAAGTGAAAACCGGTTTTAGATTGGATATTTCCAGCATTTGTTTGATAAACAAAATATAGATTGTTTACTTTACATGCCTCTGAAACATTCTTAATCACATATACAAGACACGGAAGAAGTAGAGTTGATTTCTAATCAGAATATTTGGTTCTACTAATCACAGTATGCTTTTAATAACGAGAAATTTGTGGACGACCGAATGGGCATAAAATCCTTGTGATAGTATGTTCCACGATTGGGAAGTAGAAGAAACGAAGAATGAGAACATCTGTGATTGGTCATATAAAACACCGATTCATAGAAATAGGAGTGAAATTCAAGTTTCATTCTGAGTGGTCGAGAAAAACTCCAATTTCATCGTCTTTCCTTTGCTTCACTTCAAGTCATTTTGTATTTGTAAATGTGACTATAGCTTTTCTCTTTTTATCAACTTCTCAATCAACCCACAATATTACGGCTAGATTATGTTGTATCATAAAAACAAATCTGCATAAACATACCACGCTGTAGTTTCGTCATTTGTTTTTTTCTTCGTTCTGAAAAATTCTTTTTTCTCTCTCCATCCTTTGTACCTGTAGTATCGATGATTCTAGAATAGTCTCGATAGTTTGTTTTATTTCTATAGAAAAATAGAAAGAGAAATGAGAGAAGGACGAGACTATGGATTGTCATTATATTTTCCTGAGCAATCGATGCACTGGTTGTCAACAGGTTATATGTCAGGTAAGACTGATTCATTTTTCTATCAGAGGATAATTGCCTGGATTCGCTCATTTTTTTTTTGGTTCATTCGAGATAAAAACAAAGTGAATCTAATGAATATGAATTTCAACGATAGTTGGATATTGTCTTGACCTTTTTTCATTGAAACAAATCCAGCATTATATTTTTCTCGGTTTACAATCAATTGTACGCCACGAAATTTAGACTTTTTTTTTCCTAAGACTTGATCCTGTTATGTCGTCTGAATGAGCAAACACTGCTCGTGCACATATCAAATTTTTCTTTTTTTTTGTCGGACTGCTTTACGACCACGCCCTACTTTGCATGAGTCATTTTCACACTGGGAAAAAATAATCAGCTACATCACTAGTGGAGTAAACAATGCGATCTGATTGCAAACTTTCAAAAACAAACGAAAATATGGATATATGTTTATTAATGTTTTCATCGAAAATTTAAACCACATATATAAGTTAGTTTCAAATGGATCAGTCTATCGACAATAGCAATAAACATGTTTAATCGAAGATTCTGTAAAAACGAAGACAACTCGATGTCACTCGCGAAACCCTACGTAGGGAGACGGAGAACATGATTACCTCCACTCTTCAAAGATTCAAAACGAAAGACATGTCTATTGCTATTGCAGATGGCGGTAAACAAAAAAAAACGTGCTCGTCGGGTAAGAGGACCATCACAAGCTAGTCACCGAAAAGTAAAGATAATGAATACATTTTCACTAGTGAGAAACGTGCAGCCATTAGCAGTATTTTCGAAAGCTACTTTAGTGATAGCAGCGTGAGTAAAAAGGAAAAACTGGATTATATTACTGAGCGGAAAAGGCCTTCAGCAGTTGAAGAAAACGGCAGTTGTTTCCAAAAAATCATGTGTATATGCGAACAAATGCTTTTACAGCAGTTCGACAAATCGGACAGGTTTTTAAACTATGTCCACATGCGACACAACTCGTCAAATGGCCACATGGAAGACATGCGACCTGACGATCTGTAGACATGCACAGTACACAAAGTGACTCTTCTAAAAGAACCAAAGAACAATGTGGAAAACTAGACTGTTCAGAATAAGTAGTTACCTGTTTTTGTCGTTGTCAGAGAATGAGCTGCAACTTTTGGCGTAGTTTTCGGTATATCGGTTTTCATTGGTTCGATTGACATAGGTTTGGATTCTATTTGCGGAGTAGGTATTCCTTTTTCTTGATCTTCATAGTACTTTTTTACCCAATGTTGTGCTACTAAAATATTTCCTTCATTTCCATTGATTAATTTCACTTGTTTATCTAATATTAGACAAGCAACTCGAAGGTCGACGTCGGTTTTGAAATCATCCTCTAAATTAAGTAAGTAGATAATAAAAAAAAATTCGATATTTGTTTGTATGAATATACTTTTGAATCGAAGTTGCATTTCAAAAACTTTTCTAAACAAAGAAGAAATCAGTACATCGATCAATTTTCTATCTCAAATGATCAGCTTACCGAATGATTGCCATGCTGTAATTTTCCTGTCGAAGTTTTTCGACAACAGGCAAATCTAAACGAGCCTTGACCATCCGGTCAATTTCATCGTTTGTCCACGGAATGTATTGAGACGATGCACCACTGTTACTCATTTGAAGATTTTGTTGTGCTTAATTGAGAACATGAAAATCGTAGAGAAAATATGATTTATCAACTTTACCACGTATTTCACGATTTTTACGTTGAATAGCTTGATAAAGATTTTCACCAATGTACTGGCGAATATAAGCACATTGCGGAAACCACCTGGCGTGTTCGACTTTCGGATCATCTGAAGCTTGCCAATTTCGCAAAGCTCCATTACAGTAAAAGCAGCGCACGATAGTTTTATCACCTAGACAAATAATATTAGTTGAAACAAACTGTGATTTATTAGTCTTAGATCAATGAAACCTGTATAAAAAAATCCGGCGTCGACGAAGGATTCTATCGATGGTAGTGGAGTATCGCCGTTTCCTGGCCATTTGTCAAATGTTTGATGACGACGAACGACTAATGCGTATTCGGCGTGTATTGCGCCAACAATGGATTGACCGTTTGGTGTGTCATTGATTGTTTGGTTCGCTACGGGTATGGGCGGTAGATTACTGGTAGGTTGTTTACTTTCATTCATACGAATATAATAGCATCGCGGAGACCTCAGACGATGAACTTCGTACGGACGATCTGTTTCACTCCAGTTGTGAAACATTGCATCACAATGAATACAAATTACTCTGTCGGTTATGTTCGTGTACCACCAACCTGCATAAGCCATTTCTTGTGCACTTGGTGTAATCGACGGCCAGTTGAGAAACGTGTAGGCTCGAGCACGGTCAACGATTTCGGTTGATAGAGAAATGATGAACAAATTTTCAATTGTTGGTTGATCAGAGTCCCTATGAAGATTTTGACTACCACCACCATCGTCCATATATCCTCTATAATCAGTACGTGATACATTAGTACGAGCTATTGGCGATTTGAGAATCGATACCGCTTGATCTGAATATGTATAGACAAAAAATGTATGACTAGGATTGCCATTGAATCATGTGCATGCAAACAATGATGTACAGTTACTGAGATATCAACATCAAAGTTTAATCATGTGTGTACAAGTTTTTTAAACGGCACATCTTCAATGTGGGAATAAATTACTCGAAAGTATCCGTAATGATAACTGTATTCATCAATGTTTTCTCTGTACAATAACCAAGATGGAAGCAAAAGGAGAGAGATCATATCTTACCTTGTTTCGAAAAGAGTTCACTTTGCTCGAGAACGAATGGACATTGAGGACTTCGTTCCATATGTTCTTGCCTCGGATCCATTCCAGGTTTCCACGAGTCAATTTCCAATTTACAGGCTTCGCATCGAACTTTATCACCTTGTCCAGTGTATGAGAATCCAACTTTAGAAAGAAGTGCTGCTGATATGTTGCACTGAGTGTTTGATTTCCATTGTCGAAAACTCGCCAACCTACAGAGATCAGGCTTTATGCGCCGTTTTTGTCGAAGAGCTGCTTGCATCGAGGTATTCGATGATACAGTATGATTTCTGGATCGAACTCCAATTGCCATTTTTTTTAGTTTTGGTGAGGACGACCCTCAGTTTTTGTTTGGCACGTAGTAGAAAAATCTGAAAAAAGAAATAAATGAATTTACAATCTGCGGTTTGGTCAGAACACTAATACTGCACGTGTTACCTTGAATATTTTCATTCCTCTGAGAAGAAAACATGTTATTTTATACTTTTTGACAATAGGATAGGTCTTTCGTGTAAGTAAGCAAGGTAGGTGATCTGCAGGTTTTTTTCTCTGTTAACTGAAAAAAACATGTGAAATATCAAGCAGCAACGCTTTATGAACGCTTTAACCTGACCTTATCATAACACGACAACGTCACTGGGAAAAAATACGAGATTATTTCATTGGTCATGCATCCAGACCAATCCAGTCAATTCAGTAACGTTCTCGAAAATACTACTGTCGCTGCCGTCATACATTAGTCAAATGCATTTGCTGAATCAGCGCTCAATTAATTACACTCGATGATTGTACTTTATGGGTAAAAGCAGTTTCTATTATATGAAGCTAGATAAGATTTTCGCCTCGATTTATACTCCGATCTTTCTCAACGCCGAAATATTTCAGTGACTCTCGTGTAAGCCGAAGGATTCTCACTCGATCTCCGCGATTCTAGTACTGCTCAAATGTACGCAAAAAAGTACGATCGAACGAACTATCTACTTTCGATTTTCGAGTACGACTTCAATTTCAGTCCAATAATCTCAAATTTCAATAGATATGTAGTTTTCGTAAAACTTGCCTTTCGCTATGACTGATAGTCATGCATATCTTGAAATTTATAGCAATTTTCATAATTTTGATGACTCATGAGTAGCTACGTGGTATAAAATTACTCAATATAAAGATATTCTTCTCAAAGAACAGTCAACGTGCTCCATTTCTTTTGTCCGATAGATACTCACACAGATTACGTGTGATGACATAGCATACATAAAAAAAACGAACGGACGAAAAGATACTTCATACAATCAAAAGGAAAATATACAGAATCTATTTCAAAGTTTGTCTTGATTTGAAAGTTATCGAAAACATGTCTGCATCTAAAAATGTGCCAGGTTTGGTTCAAAATAGAATGTCAACGTGCGAGACATCGTCAGTAATTATTCGTCGGAAATGTCACAGTCAACACGAAGGAAATAAGTGAACAAATTCGAATGCTATTGTATCAAGTCTCAATGATCCGATATACTTGACTATTGATGACTTTGTCAAAACTTGTGCTAAAAAATATTAAAAAATATGTTCTATTCTGCAATAAAGAAAACCGTTTCGAAGGAAAACAAATCAAAATTATCTGCATGTTTTGGTTACTCAATGCTGTGGAAGTAAATCGGTTTGATTGCTTAAAATATGCGTCATAAATAACGCGGATAGTTGACTTTTACTCATTCTTCCTACTGCAATTTAGTTGGAAAGTGGAGGTGAACGATACTTCTTAAATATCATGAATTCAAATTCAATCGAACAGAACTTGCTAATACGAAAGAGACTGTATCTATTTTTGAGTGAAAAAAAACATTCTCAACGAGACTTGATAGTATTCTAACTAATTTGACGAACTAAGGAAAAACCTGAGCATGATCATCATCTTGGTAACCATCATATAACTCACTTTACACGGAGAACGGAATAAAGTAAATGCAGATCTCTTTCTCCAGTCACTTTTCATATTTATCATGTCATCAACACGAAACGAAAGGAAAAGAAAACACTTCAGTGTTTGTCAATCCAAACTTTCTATGTGCAAACATTGTCTCCATCAATTCAAATTCAATTATTGTTCTTGTCGCTCATGGTGTTGATGCTTTGAGGGATTACAACGAATGCACCTATACATACAACATGTGAATTTTACTAGGGAACAACTACAAGCGAAGCTCACGTTCAAAATTCGAAACAAAACCGAACAGATTGAGAAAATTACCTTTTAAACTTAGTCTGCAATGTTCTAGGTGCCTTAAATATATAACCAATAATATTTTCCTCACAATCTATGTCGATGGGGAACGCAAACAGAATAAGCGAGTGGGTTTTTCCCAGTTGAGGTTCTCTTATAGAAATAACATATCAGTGGGTTTTTTTTAGGCGTGTCGTGTCGTATTTTTTATCACCATTCTGGGTTTTTTTCTCCGTCTTCTTAATTCCCTTTGTAAAAATAGTGCAGACCATTTTTTTCGTATAATTGATTCAGAATGGATTAAATCGATTTTTAATTGAAATACCAAAACAAAAGAACGATAATCGGTGAATGCATCGACTAATGCTTCTCTTTCTCGTTGTAGGTAAAAGAAATAGTCGCACGTATCTACAAGATTCGAACAAATCGGCTTGCATCGAAATCAGTGCAACCAATATCCAGATCGTATGCGTAATGTAGCGTATTAAAAACAGATACAGATCAGAATGTCAGGTTTGTTGATAGTTCGCATTTGAATTAATTTGATTCGTCGCCATGAAGAAATGAATTTCAAGTAGATTTCTTTTTTTATTCAAGTAAAATCAAAGGAAGCGAAGCATAAATAGAACAGAAAACATCCTGATTGGTTGATATCCATAGTTGTGTACCTCGCACGAGCAACATGAAAGTCAAGTTAATACAAAAAAGTATCAAATGCGTTTTTCAAAGTTAACGAGAGAGAGAATAACAATCAATCATATACACTAGAAAACGACAAGAGAAAAATGTTGCCATCGCTTTATATTTTGTTGTTGATAATTTGCTTAATAATTGATCACTTCACCTTCGACAGATTTATCAGAAACTATAGGGTAACTGGCAGCACTGCTGATACCACACATGTTCTTCTTATTTCGAGCTATTTTAATATATCCTTTATCGCCCCAAGCAGCCGACCAACTATGATAATAAAACAGCTAGAAAATAGTAGCAGACAAGACCCGTTCTGGCACGTACCTATTCTTCACAATGTAATACTCTTGTTGACCTTTGACTGGATCATTAGCAACACCATAGCCAACTGCTAAAACTCCATGATCGAGATCGTCTGATGAGCATTTAGCATCAGAGTAAACACCTAGAATAAAGTCATAAACAAGCAATGAATTATCTGAAGTAATTCTATTCTTAAGACGAGTATCAACAGCTGTCAAGCATATGTCGCATTTAAATTCGTTGTCTATTTACATACCAGAAACGTAGAATTGAAATGATTCTTGACTAGCATCGATAGCAACTGAAACTGGACCTTGCAAAGCTAGAGCTTCTTGTAAAGCTGTTTCATTGCCTTCAGGAATGTCGACAAATCCATCGCAAGTTGTTCCAACAGCTTTTCGACGAAATTTACACGAATCTTGATCCTATTATTCATAAAATCCTTCGTAATCTTTCAATATTCATCATCTCTTACTTTTCCAACATATGGATATGCTTTTTCATCGTCAAGTCCCTTGTTATCATGAACATATTTAAATGCATTATCCATTAAACCACCATTGCATCCATTATTACCCCAATTGGTTGAACAATCAACAAGTTGTTGTTCGCTCAAACTAACTAATTTACCACTTGAACGAGCATGATGACTTTCCAATGCACCAGTCTAGAATATTCCACACACAGTGGGACAAAAAGTCAATTCAATGCAAATTGTATACGTACAGCACTGAATGCCCAACATGAACCACATTGCGCTTGATCTTTAACAGGTGTAACGAGGCCTTGGTCACGCCAATCAACTGATACAGGAAGTGCAATGTAAGGCGAAGCAGGCACATGTACTCGTCGGATGTTCGATGATTGCAAACGTGAATTTTTCTCGCGACGATAACCATTAAATTTCTGACGAAATTCTTGATTTGTCTTGAAAAAAAAAGACGATGAAATCGATTTCGGAAACCAACCGATCGGCTGACTTACCAATGTTGCATATTTGTTGATACCAAGTCGATATGTATGTAGACCAAGATCATGTTCTAAATTATGTTTAACAATCATTTTCACATGACCAGCAAAGATTTTGAAACGATGAAGTTCATCGACGGTTGTGTTGTAAACAATACCATAGCCCTTTTTGAAGTTTGCCCACAAATTGTCGATATGAGATTCAACATTATCTAATCTCGGTAAATAAAATCCATCTCCAAGCGAAACCGGTGTGGAACAGATCACCGGTATCAGAGCGAGACCGATGATGAAAACATGTAGTGATAGACGCATGCTGACCAAGTTTATATCTAGGCTTGTTAAGTGCGGGCGTATGTATGTATAAAAAAACGAGTTTACTTTTTGATAATACCTATCTAATCGAATACAACGATGATCGAAGAGCGGTTATTTTCTTTCTGACTGTATGGTTATCTTCAGTTTTGAATTTATATACGTCTGTATTTTATATAGAGATTAGAGAAAAGAAGAAGAGAAGAAGTTGGACCATGGATAAGTATGAGTCATTCATGCTGTTCTTGTCTATTTTGATCAAATTTCGGCGTTCGATTTTTTCAAATTTGATTTATTATATTATAAATACACAAGGTTTCACATGTATTTACACATATTAAAATGGAAACGAATGTACGAAAACGAATAGAAGAGAGTGAGAGAGAGCAAACGAACGAACTGTCATAGACAAATAAGACATAAAATTACAAAAATAATCTGGTGATTGAATATCAATTTAAAAAAAAGAGAGACGATCGAATCTGGGAAAAGACATGGGTTAATGAACTGTGCTAATTGACTAGAAACGTATGAACAAATCTTATTTAGTGTGAGTAAAGCGTGTTGCTTTAGCCGAAAGAAATGCATGTAAATGGAAGACAAATGGTTTTGGCGATGTTTCGAAATACAATTCCTAATTAAACATAAAGAACAATTCGATTTAACTAAAAAGAACGTGTTCACATACCATTACACCTTCTTCACCATGAAAATCTAGAGTAAGTAAATGATTATTATCATCCGAGGATGAACGAAGTTTCTCGAATGATTCTTTCCATAGTAAGCGGATATTTGTTTGAGCGTTCTCAGGATCGCTGTACAAAGCAAAGCCATCTTCGTAGTGTAAATATAATTTACATAGACGATTATTCCATTTACAAGCTATAACAAAAAAAAACAGGACAAAATGAAAGGAAAATGCTGGTTTTTACATACGAAAAATCGCTTCCTGAACACGTAAAACCGCATTTTGGGTCCATTGGCTCATAGACTGAATCCAGAAATCCGAATCTAATTTGGTTTCCAGTCGAAGAGAATGTGTTACGATACCAAATTTCGTTCCAATACGTAACGTTAAGAAAGAAATATCAATATCGACTGATGTATCGTGCGTCGATGCCACTAATCTAAAGATGAAAAGTGCAAAGCATTCTTTCATCATCGCAGATGTTACCTGCTCGTCAATATTGGATAGCTTGTGATTATTTCGCGAGATGCTTGTCTTGAAACTGGCGGGTGGCTCAATAGGCAGAGATCAAACTCTGTCAGAATGAAAAAAACAGGTCGCCATGATCGGATAGTTGTCACTTCATCATAATGAACTTGTTCGGCAAACCATCCTAATGATTTCACTTCATTATGGTCACGTTCGACATAGAGTCGTTCTTCGATGTCAGGTATAATACTCAAAAGACAGCGTGAGATTTTCGCGTGTATTATGTAAAACCATTTGCGTGCATACATGTCATCGACGAAGCGAATGCTATAGCACGTTTGAATCGATGGTAAGACAAGATCTAAGATAGCACCATTGCTTCCGTTTGTTAGTAACGGCGATGCTGTCGGTGGTAATGATGATGAAGGTGAGAAAACGATCATATCAGTGGCTGATGCTGACCGACGGAAAACATAACACAGACGAAGAGATATACGCTTAGTTTCGTAACGAATGGAATCATTAGATGATTGCGGAGATGTAGTAGCAAGAAGTCGTTTTGCACCTGATTCATTGAGATTGTCTTGAGATGGCTGTTTACCAGCTAGAGAACTTGTTTGTTTTTGCATTAAGACATTAACTTCTCGGAGATAGCGAACTGAAACAAGAAAAAGATGTTGCTTGTCACATTTCTTCTTCGCTATACAAACTGACCTTCGAGTTCGACCTCTTTACCACACTTTTTCAATATTTGCACTGCTTCTTCGTGAGAAACATGTTGTAGATCTTTACCATTAACAGACAGAATCGCATCACCAACATAGAGTTGTCCAGTTTGATCAGCAGGCATGTTCGGAAAGATTTTACTAATCAATATAGGCATCCGATTTTCTCGTCCGCCTTTAATACTTATTCCTAAGGGAATGCAAATAATTCAATTCGAATCTGAATGTCTCACTGCTTCTCATTCTTACCAAGACCAGTATTGTCTGGTTTTGAGATCTTAATCAGTCGCTTTTGGCTACTAACATTATTAGATGTATCGCGAAAAGTTGAATTTCCATCTTCGATTGGTAATTGTTTATCATATTCGTATTCGATGAAGAGATTGTCGTTTTCAAGTGTTAAATTTGCTTTGAGCCATTTTGACTGAACGTAAAGTTCAACAACCGCACGTTGTTGTTCTGCCAGCGGTGATTCAACTGTCATCCGATAGTATTAGAAAATGTAACTACTGAAATGAAACTGAGTCTCTAGTTGTCGATGACATTGATTTGTTTATTTACTATTTACTTGCTGAATGGATTGGTTGAAGCGACCAATCGGTCGACCGGAATCAAATGAAGATAAAATTGAAAATTGATTTTCATTCAGAAAAAGAATACAAAGTTTTATTTATGATAAAAGAAGATTTCGAAGTGAAAAGCGACATCTATCAGACAAAACAGTGCTGATGATGATGATAATCATTAATCGAAGATCGTATACACATACATCTATTTAGTTCTTTTACATCATGAATTGATCGTTTTTGTTTCTTGTTTTAGATCGAATTTAAGCAACCATGGTGAGTATTCATCGTGGTGAATGAGAAAACCGAGATTGATTGTGAATTTTAGCCACAAAACGAACATATCGAACTCCATCGTAAACGACATGGTCGTCGATTCGATCACTATGAAAAACAGTAATCTCAGTTCATTCACTAAAACTCCTTTCAAACTGTCTCTAATTGTAGAAAGAAGAAAGAAGGACGTTTGCCACATATTCTATCCAAGAAGGCTCAAACCTTACGTGGCATTAAGTAAGTCTACTTGAATTCGACCCACAATCATTTCTCATGTTCAATTTTATTCTAGAGCGAAATTATACAACAAACGTCGTCAAAATGAAAAGATTCAAATGAAGAAAACCATCAAAAGTCATGAAGAGAAAGAAACAAAACAACGAGAGGAAGTACCTGAAGGTGCTCTACCAGCATATTTACTCGACCGTGAGAAACAAAGTCGAGCTAAAATTTTATCAAATACTATCAAACAGAAACGAAAAGAAAAGGCTGTAAGAATTGATCTTGATCTATGTAAGCGACCACTCACTCTGATCTTTTAGGGTAAATGGGACGTACCTATACCAAAAGTGAAAGCAGTAAGCGAAGCGGAAGTATTCCGAGTTGTTCAATCGGGAAAACGACGAAGTATGTCACACTTCTCGTTCTATCTATGTGAATATTGAATATAATCCATTTATTTAGAGAAAGCATGGAAACGATTAGTTACCAAACCTTGTTTCGTCGGAGAAGGATTTACTCGAAAACCACCAAAATACGAGCGTTTCATTCGACCAATGGTAAACCATCATTCAATTTCATTCTTCATTTTTAGAACACTATTCTCTCGTCCTAGGCACTTCGATTCACAAAAGCACACGTGACACATCCAGAATTAAAAGCTACATTTCAATTACCAATCATCGGTGTTAAGAAAAATCCTAGTTCACCACTCTATACATCACTAGGTGTAATTACCAAAGGAACTGTTCTTGAAGTAAGTGTTTTACTGCTAATAGTTATTGAAAGCAATTATGTTTTTCTACATTAGGTTAACGTCAGTGAACTCGGTATGGTTACCCAAGGTGGCAAAGTCGTATGGGGAAAATATGCTCAGGTGACTAATCATCCTGAAAATGATGGATGTATCAATGCTGTACTTCTCGTTTAATTTGTTCGTTGTTTTCGATCGAAATAAAAAACAATAACACTATCGATGTTCACTCAGCAGATGCATCTTTGTAACTTCTTACGAAAAAAAAATCATTGATTGATTAGAGAATCCTTGGAATCATTCTTTATAAGTATTCTTTTCACAGATGGTTTGATTATGCTATGTAATGCATACATAATATGCTTATTTTTACATGTGATTACAACTTATATTGAGCTCGGAAGTTTGTCGAGAGAAATTACCCTGAAGTTTGATTTCAATAGTGCACTTGCTACAGTGTAAATATACGTCATCGTTTATTTGAGTATCAATACTTTGAAGTCCTGAATGCTTTCCTCTTTCAGGAAAACTACTTGGACGTGACATGAGGGAAATATTTAAGATATAAAAAAAAAGCGAGTCGGCTTGAGAAGAGGGAATATGAACCTTTTCAGAAAAAAGCAAATAATAGAAATTGAATTTTCTTCTGTATACACAAAGGACAAAAAAAGCGACAATGTAAAGTAAGAAACAAAAGGAAAACACTAGAAAAAGTAAATGGGTAAATGTCAGTTGCTTAACAACTATCATAGGAAAAAAAGAAAGAAGAAAATATTTGAATAAAGAGTTTTTCTAGATATTATTTTGCGAGAAATTTTCTGTCAAACAACACCGATATAGAAAGTGATTGTGTGAAAGATGATTTTCTTATCGAAACGACCTAATAGAAGTCAAGCTTCGTCAGGCAAAGAAGCATGTCTATCAATCATCGGGCTTTTCTTAGCTATTGGACTTGTCGGTGGACTTACTGCACTGATTTATGGTAGACAATCATAAGTCTATATTCTTTTACAGCTAATTCTGTTCTGTTAATTTAGGTTTAATCAAAGGCAATTCATCGGGAGTAATCGGCGGTGGAATTGCTCTCGGTGTTTCAATTTTCTTAACTGTTCTCTTCGTTCTTCTGATTGTGTTTTGTCTGAAAACAGAGCATCTCAGTTCGCATACGCGTCGTCACAATCCAAAGGGCCAAATGAGACACACTCCGTCTTCGCATGAAATACCCAGTATTTCTATTGAGCAAAAATATGGACGTACTAACGGATTATATCCGCAAGTTATTTATCCTCAAATTCCTCTGGAATTTGTCGATAATTCTAACTATGGCTTTGGTAGACAAATGGTACATTCACCATTGCCACCACCAGCGTTTGATTCACTGAATCAAAGTCAATCATCAGCGAATATATATGATTTGCCACCGAGTTATTATAACTGACATTCAAATGAAAAGGCCTTTGACAAAACGATACTTTCAAAGAATCGAGCCGGACTTGTTTCTTTTTTTCTTTGTTTTTTGTTTCTATTTTTGAATCTGAGCGATAATAAACTATAGAAAGTAACGAACAGACAGAGAATGCGCAAAAAGAAGAATATTCGAATATGTTTATCGAGTGCTGTCAATTGCACATTGAGATTAACGATGATTTCTAAAAAATAATATTTAATTTGCCAATACGCGAAAGAAACAGTTAATGGAAAGGTAGAAGAAAAGATGTAAACTTGTTATTGTTTTTGTTTTTGTTCGGATTTTCATCAAACATGTCCTATGTTTTCGTTCGCTTTCAGAAGAAGCGAAAAAATTCCTATGTTGTTGTGAGATTTCGTGCATTTCTCTTCACTACATGTTACTTGTCAAATTGATTAAAAAAGCAAAACTTGAAAGTCGCTCTTCTGCAATTCATTCAACCAGATTCAATGCCAACTAAAACTCGCTGGTCATTAAATCCGAAGAAATGGTTCGCGCCGATCTCTCCTCTTACTCAAAAACGAGAGAAAAATGGCAATCCCTTGATTCAATCGTTACCAGCAACAATAACAGTCGCGCGAACTTCGTCTTTAACTACAAGTGCAGTTCGGGCGTCGAAAACAAAAGCGTGTACGAAAATATCACCCGCGATCGAGTCATGCGACTTGGAAAATACGCATACGAACAATGTAGTACCGATCACATTTGTTCAATTGCCACCATTCACGATACGACGAGAGCGAGCAACAGCGGTATTACCCTCGCTGTCATTCACTCGTCCGACCACATTCGTTCCTATTCATACTGAACCAACCATACGGCGAAATGGTCGTTGCGAAAAAACTCTATCGATCGACACGAAACGACCGTCCCTTCCACCGATTCCTTTGACCTTTTCAACCCCACCAGTAAGCGATCCTCATCAACAAAAAACACCAGTGCCCCCGATAGAAATGAGCGTTTTAACAATGTCACATCGTTGTCTAGTTGATTTTCCCAGACACACACCGGAGCCTATTGCAAAAACGCCATCATTACCGAATTCGTCATTGGCATCGTCGTTAGTTGAAGAAAGCACTAATAATAATAAAAGTGCTGATCCACTGCCTGGCGAAATGTGCGATACGATCAATGGTAATCCTGAATCCAAAGAGCCGCTAATGACAATGAAAGTTTTATCAGTCGAATCATTAGCTGAATCTGAAACATCAGCAACTCATGTTCAATCACGTCCAATTATTCATCATTTTCAAACAATTATCAACAACAATACATCTCAACAACAGCAACAAACGTCCGCACCCTCACCCTCACCCTCAAGTCTAGAAGATGTTTTCGAAGACAGTCAAACATTCTCGGGAACAACGACAACTACAACAACAGTTAAACGTCCACAATCATTATCGATTGCAGATAAAACGATGGAAAAACGCATTCGAATAAGCCCATCTCCACCGACAACGATAGACAAAACCGAATTCGTTCGAATTGCACCTGCAACTTATCGTCTATGTGCTGGACAAACCGAACAATTATCAACTTCTCCTTGTCTTTCAGTCAATTCGTTTGTTGAAAGTTGTCTCTCGGATGATTCACTCCGTCCAGCGAACGATGAAGCATGCTATGCAAAATTACCGTGCGGAAGTTCCACCGAACAAATCAATAAAAACATACAAAACGATCTACGATTGATTGTCGACGGGTGTATTCGTCCAATGGCAATATCAATTGGACAAAATCGTTCGATGAAAGCCCATCAACGTTCCAAACGGATTTCTACGAACAACGATGATGCACAATTGATTATCGAAGACATTACAGATAAACTATTATCTAGTATTGACTATCCGATCTATACTCAGCATCAAAGATGTTATTGAATTTTTATACATATTTTGTCTTAGCAATAAAAAACACCTGAACAATATAAGATAAACTTTCTCCTATTGAGAAACGCATGTTAGATGATTAGTTGATATTTTCCAATAAGTTTCTTTTTTTAATGTTCTCACACCTTTTTTTCTCTTCTATTTGTGATTAATTTTACACTCAACATTCTCATGTACCACCCACTACCCATGCGCTGCATGTAACGTCTTAGTTTAATCTCCTTTCCATTCGCGAACACTACAATTATCATTGACATGTCAGCCGGAAGTCACTATGTTAATCTGTTAATCATAAAAATCGAGAATGAAGTCAAGTGAAGACGATGGGAGTACGGTGACCACTTGAAATCACATTACCTTTGCCCGTTCACTCTTGGCATGCAACAACAAAATGCATGTCATTTGCAACTTGATCTTCATTTTCATATAAATCGA
The DNA here is from genome assembly GCA_905250025.1 of Adineta ricciae. Lineage (NCBI taxonomy): Eukaryota > Metazoa > Rotifera > Eurotatoria > Adinetida > Adinetidae > Adineta > Adineta ricciae. The sequence goes on from CAJNOJ010000034.1 coordinate 535,440, forward strand.
ATTTCAATATGTTAATTTAATCTTATCTTCGCGATAGGAAAAAAAGAAACAACACCGACATGAAATTCAATAAAAGAGACGAAATTTTGTTCGTATTATGGTTTGACACTTTCTTTTGTGAAAACATGCAACAACAACAACAATAAGATCAATGTTTGATCTCATTGAGTGATGAGCATCGTGTGTTATGAATACCCATTGGCGACAAATTATACAGAGATCTGCTCATCTTTCTTTGATCGTAATGTGAAAGAATCGGATTAGAGAAAATTGCATTTCGCGTGAGATTATTGAAAGATAAATCTGTTTGTCATTCATTTACACATTCGAAGTGCAAGAGTACTATATGAACATCCTTCCGATTGACAAATCAAATACACAAGTGAAGATATACTGAAACAAGAAGATCAGTTTATGAAAGATAACACTTCTATGCTGATTAGACTCTTCAAGATGCACACAGCGGGATGATCGTATGGTTGATAGACGAGAAGCAGTTCGAATCGAGATGTTAAATGAACGTCGGTAAAAGATTGTTTTACATATCACCTCCATTGACTTGACACACATTCTTTTACAAATCAGAATTGATTACATATGAGCTGTAACCGATTGCTTTCTAATTTATGGCTATTATTCCAATAAAAAAACAAGTTCAAGTGTTAATGAGAATGGACGACGACGGCAACGTCGTATTATTTGCCGATGCGTGACACGTAACACATGAGAATAAAATCTCGAAGTGTACTTGTTTGCCACTTCACTTGACTTCATTTCCATTTTTCGATTAAGCATCGCTTTTTCTGGCTCAGACTCTTCCTGATAATTGCATAGCATGCATAAGCAGAGATTAGGATGAGTGAGTGAATATATGCCAACCTATGGCGAGAAAATGAGACGAATTCGAAAAGTGTTAATTAACGAACGAGAAAGATCGATAGCGACTGATTGCAAGGATCAGTTTGTCGAACATAAGAGCGTCAAAAGCAAATGATTGTGAAGAGCTATTATGAAGAAAAAGGTACAAATGAGCAATCGAAAACACATCGCACGAACGATCTTATCTCGATGATCGATATGACGTACCGTTACGGTTCGAGTTGTCTAATGTCTAATCGTAAGAAAATGTTTATTAGGATTGTATCGCTATGTTCTAATTTTATTTTACAGAAAAATAACAAAAATAAAAATGAATCTAGATTACAGAAAAGAAAATCTATTCATCAAAGAGAAATCATTCCACTCTGTTGCATTTGCTCTCGCAAGAGAATAATACTTGCTCGTTGATCTGCAGGTAGTTGAGCAATCTGCGCTTCAGTTAATTGAAGAACTTGCATCAACAGTTGAGCTTTCTCTTGATCTGTACGTGATAGAGGTGCATTGCCCGTGAGGTTTGGATTAGGCTGGCCTAAAGGACCTGTTGGCATTGAAAAATTCATCGATGCTAATTGCGGATGAAATGGAGGCGGTGGAACGATAGGTAAGGGTGGCTGTGGAACAAGATTAGGTGGCGTTGGAAATGTATGGTTAGGCAATAAGCCACCGACGAGATTGTGTGCTGTTGCCGCCGCTGTTGCTGGTGACGAATTATTTATAAGATTGATGGCTGAACTATCTGGTCGTTTGTGAAGCATATTGGTTGCTTCGTTTGGTGGAATTAGACCCATGACAACCAATGATTGTAGCATGGCATACGTTAATTGTGGATGTTGAATGAGAATATTTCGTGCTTCAGTTGGATATTCTTTGATGATCGTCTGCATTTGTTTCATTAGATCGACGACTTGCTCAGGTGGAAGATTGACTACAAACGACACAAGATGAAATGTAAAAAACATGAAAGATTCAACAAAGTATGGTACCTATGGTTCGAGCAATAACTTCAGGGACTTTGTCTGGAGTTACATTAGCACTTTGAACAGTTTCAAATGTTGATGTGCCCATAGCAGTTTGTTGATGAAGTAAACGTAATTCATCTGCTTGAGATGATGCTTTATCGACTCGTAGCGATCGACCAGCAAAGTCGAAACCATTCAAATTTCGAATCGCACTCTGGGCCATGTCGGCATCTATGACAGACATTATCTTTTTACTATTTATAAAAAAGATCGATACTCACCTGCGTATTCAGCGAATCCATATCCTTTTGGATTTCCAGTTTCTCGATCTAACACAATTCGAAACGACAAAACCGGTCCGATAACTGTAAAGATCGCTTTCATATCATCTTCCGACGTTCCATGTGGAATGTTACCGACAAATACTGATCGTGCTTGCTTTTCCTCGACAGACATTTGTTTCAATCGATCGAAATTAACTTTCAAGTAAATGACACTATATACGAAGTTCTCATAGACTGTTTTTCATTGGTTGATAGAATTCATTGAAGTCTTATCAACATGCATTGCAATTCGTAGTGCATAAATGAGTTGATAATTAGTTAAAAACTGAACGAACCAATTATTGAAAGAAAAAACGTCGATCGAGAAACAAACATACAGATTATTTGTTCTTGAAATGAACTTTTTTTAGTGTCGGATGTTGAAACAAGGTGTAAGATAAGAGTGCCGAATAGGTTTGTTTTATTCGTTTTCAGGTCTGATTTTCTTTTTCTCGGTCATATTATAATTGAAAAAACCAAATCGAAAGAGGGAGCGACAACAACAAAACGAATCGCTGATTTCTCCTGTCGTTTCTTTTCGTTATCTACTATTTGTAGACAGTCAAATCGTATCCAAACGAAACATATAGTTCATTCGACAAGAACGATTTGATTGTGCAGGAAAACTCAAGAACAGAGAACGCACGAACATCTGTCTTTTTCTTGCATCTCCTCACTCATCGCAATTATTTTTTCTTCTATATTTGCAAGACAAGATTTGTTATCATTATCATTAGTGACTGATTGTTTTATATTTCAATGAATACAAGTACACATTCGACTGCTAGCAGTTCAAAAGGTAAGGATTTCAACGAAGCAACATGGAAGAAAGAAATCGAACGGATAGAGAATGCGACAAAGAACTACGCTTGCATATAATTCCACGGTCTTCTGTCTGTACCGAACAAATAAGCAGGAAAATGAACGGGCGGTTTATCCGGCAGCGCAAAGGATTCACGAGAAACCAAAAGTCGAGAGATTAACCGACAATAGCAAGAGGAATTCGTTTACTATAGTTCTGTTGACGAACTACTAGCGCCCTCTTTCGAAATCGGCTGAGGATCTTGGAAGCGGTATTATCGGTTTTCTGACTTTGTCCAAGGCTCATGTAACCTAAAAAATGTTCAAATAAAGCGAAAGACGTTCATCGCTCGAAGAGAACATAAAGGAGCTATGGTATCTTTGAAACTTTCGCCACGAGCTTACTATGTATGAAGTAGCCATCTACTCGAGTATAGTCGATTTCACATTTAATAGTATTAAAAATAGGAATAAGAATCAGCTTATTTCTTCTAACTAAAGGTGTCGCATATTTGACTATATTCTTTCTATTGTAGGTTCACCAAGTGATAATCTTGGTGTCGATGACAGCAACAGTAAAGATACCAGTTCGTCGAATTGCGTACAGTAATGTTTCATTTGTTCTGTTTGCATATGAACAAGAGCATGAAGTCGATGTGTTTTCTATTTCAGAGAAGACGATGATGACTCATTTACGATTCGTAGTCGAAAATCTTATCCACAACGAGTGAACCGACCAAAACTAAACTATCGCGATCTTGAGCGAGGTATGTACGATGCGCATGAACTTCGCCAGTCAAGTTGGGCACTTGGCGGCCCAACGTTTCTGAATAGAAACAATCGAACTGGTAAAAATACTACGAATTACAGTGATGATGAGAACGACGACGATGACAACGATCAAGATATGCCCGCTGATGACGATGAAAACGAAGAAATGTTTAATGAAAAGAAAAGTAAATCAAACGATGATACCGATCAAAAACATCGTCGTCTTTGGTGCATATGTAAAAAACCATGGGATCATTCCCGACTTATGTTACGATGTGATTCGTGTGCCAATTGGTATCATGGAGATTGGTAATCTGCAGATCTTCAGAACATTATCGAATTGTAATTTATGCTCGTTATTTTAGCATTGGTGTAACAAAAGAACAAGCAAGAGTATTGGATATGAACGGCGATCAATTTGTTTGTCCGCCATGTCGTGGTATGATAGATTCATGAAAGGAACCTATCAATTGAATTCGTTTATTTAGGAGTAGCATCTTCTAATTCAGGAATCAAATCAGGACGCTCGTCTGATGAATCGCTGTTGATTAAACGAAAGCGAATCGATGCTGTTTCGCCCAGTGATCGCAAGGTCGGAGAAAGAAATGGCAATGTAAACGCTGCGAAAAACCTGACCCTTTCTGAGCCATCAAAACGTCCCAAAACTGGAGTATTCTTTCAGCGTGATACAACGACCGTAAGAATTTTACTCAGAAAAAGATATGTACACACATATTGTCTTCCAGGAACCACAAATTCATTGTATTGCCCATGGCTGTAGCAATTGGGCAAAATCAAGTTGGGTCTATTGTTCACCAGCTTGTATTCGTCGTCATATCAATGATACACTTCAAGCTATTCAACGCAGTAAAGGAACAGTATGTCATCTTAAATGAATCGATGTTTTATCTATGCTTTCATTTTCCAGGATAATGAGAATCCACCAACTCGTGAAGATATTCTTTTGTATCAAAGTCGAACCAAGAAAGTTCTGGATCGAAAATTGGTGCCTAAAGTCGAAGACCTATGCACTTGGATTAATCAAAATCCCTCGTATGAAATTGTTAAACCTGCTTTAAGACAGTCAATTCTACTGACAGCAAACGAATCCAAATCGGCTATACAACCTACTCTCGCACGTTCACCATCATTAATCGCTCCAAAAACTCCTACAACACCAACAACGCCAACTTCGACAAAACCGAAACTTTCCTGGGTACCACTTGCACCAAATACAAAATCAATGCCAATTAAAAAAGCTCCCGTTCAACTCGGCAAACAAACAAGTAATACACCCAGTTCACCAAGTGTTCCCAACTATGCCGACATTCGAACGAAAGTTCCTCAAGCGTTATACGATAAGATAATAGCGAGGTAAGGGCGTGTCTTTCACTTATTTTTTCTCTTTAAGATCTCGTATCTGTTTCAGATTGGAAAAATCTGGTGAAAAAACAATTTCAAACGAAGACATTCACACGCTTACAAATAAAATCGAAGAAGAAATGTATCGCGTTTATGGTAAAGTTGATAATTCTTATAAGAATAAATTTCGATCCCTTCTGGCCAATATCAGTAATATGAATAATAATGTAATTCCCCTATGATATTGTTCAACAAGCAACTTTTCTGATCGTTTGTGTTTCTAGTTTTTCTATAAACATATCCTATCGAAAGAAGTCACAGCAAAACAAATCGTAGCTATGAAACCAGAAGATATGTTACCACCTGGTAAGACTGAGAAAGAAGAGACATAGAACGAAATTATGCTTTCGAATGATCTAGAGGAGAAAGAAAAACGCAAGGATGATTTTAACAAAGAAGTTCAAATGATTATGAAAGCTGAAGAACAAACAGCCGAAGAAATGGCAAGACGAGCTCGAACAAAACTCACACGGCAAGGCATTGTCGATAATGACTCAGTTTTAACAATGTTAAAAGAAGTAAATTAACTTTGTTAGAAACGTTTTGACCGATGATCTTGTTTTTCTAGAAAGAACAAATAATAGGCCAAGAGAAAACTAATAAAAGCACCGAAGCTAAACCGGTTCAAACATCTGAAGTTAGTCGCGGGCATAAAAAAGCTGAAAATAATTCCAATGTCAAATCGATTCCAAAGGCAAAAAAACCGACGACGTCCACAACAGATCAAAAACCTGCACTCAAGCCTAAACCAAAACCTAACCCTATAGTTTCCACATCTACTGATGATACAAAGTCAGCATCTAGTGATCAGCCAGTCAATGTCAGTTCAACAGAATCAAAAGCGTCATCACCAAAACGCATAATTCCAACAGAAGCAATACCCCAGCCTATGGAACCATTACTAATGGCAAAGCAAGTAGATCAACAATCACCGGCATCACCAATTCGTGAAGAATCACAAAGATCACCACCACTATCAACATTCATGCCTGTTGATATTGACAATGATTATATCGAGCCAGAGAGTCCAACTGGTATCGATGCTTTACTCTACGATGATGATGATGATTTGAATAATGTTGCCACCCACTCTCGTCCTTCCATAAATCATCAACTTTCCGAATCGTCCGGTGACAACACTGACTACGCACCATCAGTACCAGCATCAGTTCGTAATGATTATAATCCTTTGACTGCATCGAAACCAAAAACAGAATCATCATCAGCGTAAATATCAGCAATCGTTGGAAACATTCATTTATAAATATTTCTCTTTCTTTTCCAATAGGTATCTACCGACACCCATCGCTCGTCCATCCAGTGTCAACACTCAATGGCGTGGTGTTATTCTTCCAACTGACGCAAAAATTCCATGTCAATCTACACAAATATATGGTGATAGTGAATATCTCATTGCTGACATTCCTGAACAGCTTGGTGTTCTTGGCCGCCTACGACTGGGTGATCTTTGGGATTATGTCCGTGATTCACTTCCTGTACGCGATGTCGTCATTCTTACACTTGTTTCGTCCAATAATAATGAAAATCAAGCGTTTTCACGCTACGTTGAGTTCATGCGTGCATCTGGTCGTGCCACAGTGATCAACAAACGATCAGAACCAACAGTCATTCGTGATATGTACGTCCTACCAGCTGATACAAAAGATTGCTCATCAAATGTTCTCGAAACATTCTCACTACCAAAAAGTGTTGATTTGCAACAACTATTTCTTGTTGTCATTGGTGTTGGAAAGAAATCCAGCAAGTCTGCCAGTCGTTCAAATGAGATTCATTCAATGAGCAATCTCACTTATAAACCAGTGGCTTTGCAAGATCCAGCATCGCAACGAGATCCTCGATTGCTCAGGCACAAAGATCCACGCTTAGCGACAAACACCTCAGCAGAACCAACAACAAATATTGCCGAAAATACTAGTCCTCCAACATTGCAATCGTCAAGTATTGATCGTATGAATCAAATACCACCGAGACCGTACGTAGATATTTTTTATCAATTGAACAAGTTCTTATGTTTATTCATATTTAGTTCTGCTAATGACATGAACAAACTTATCTTCGAATCTTTTGAGCGAATACGACAATCGACGTCACTCGATGCTATTCAATCGATAACTCTCTCGACTATTGAGTTGTTGAATTCTTCTGGACATGCAGATCTAAGCGCAAGATTTGCGAAAGATCTTCCAGCAGTTATAGCACAATGGCAAACTACAAAAGATTCCGCTGCCAATACTTCTGCAACATCGGATGATAATCTTAACGAAGAAAACATGGAAGTGGACGATGAACAAGATGATAAAAACAAAAAACAATCATCATCTATCAGCGAATTTAACGATGTTGATTATCGGTTTCTTGATCCGGAAGATGTAGATCATCGCATGGAAACAACGAACTATTCGGCCACTGGCCAACAAGATCCGATGATTAAATCCCATTTCCCTAGTTTATTTCGTACTCATATTGATGCCGACGATCGATCGTCAACATCTCACTTGTCATCAGAAGATCGAAAGAGAGTTAATTCTTAATTGTCAATAATGATTTCATTGTTTTGTACAGGTGATAGAAGAACAACATCGTGAAAAGAAAATGAACTTCTATAATGTTTGCTAAACAAACTAGCGCTTACTTGTTTTTCTTTTAACATATGGTTATTTTGTTTCTCGAAATAAAGAAAGAATTTTGTGAATATGAAAAAACGCACTTGACTAACAAACTGTTTTTGAAATGTTTATTATATAAATAAAGCGTTCTTTTTCGAAAGTTAACTTTTCATAGTAGACAAATCGACTGTTTAAAAATAAGAGAAAATCAAGTATGACAGCAATCGCTTTGTAGAACTTTAACGCAAATGCATTAACGCAAATTCTTCTTTTGTTTGGTAGCCATCCCATACACCTTGTGGCCGAGTCGGTTTTGGAATGGTTCTATACTTAATGATCCAACCATTCGTCGATGACAATGATAAAACGGAATCATCATTGTCAGAAGTTTTGTTTGAATCACAGCGTCTATAGTAAAAATGGACAGATTTAGATACAATCATGTGATTTTGTACTTTACTCGAAAGTCGAAATTTTATCTGCCATGTTTTCACGCACGATTAATCTTTGATAACGGCTTTACCAAGTGATGAAGCAGGTTGCTGTGAGAATGTCGAAAAAGATGAATGAAAAACAGGCAAGCTGATATTACTCACATTTTTCCAAGTTTTACGAACGGGCTTAGCTAGATGTTTTGATGATAGCATTCAGACATTAAATGAATCGGTAAATTAAATGAAAGTATGAACGAAAAGCGTGAACATAAAATTTAGCCAATCAATGCACGTTTTACTCCTTGTACTATGAAACACATCATCTTGTCAATGCGTGACACGATACGCAGTAAGACGTGATCATCGACGTATATATATAGTTTTAACTCGTCCTCGTTCCGAGGTGTTCATGTTCGAACAGATAATAGTTATATCTAATTTTCATCTTTATTTTTACAAAATACAACAAAAAAAATTGTTTCGATGCTAACCGATCGCCAGTTATCGATAATAGATTGCACTACCTTCCTTCCTATAAAACGACAAGAATGATTTCGTTTCGAAAGACAAAAACTTGAAATTTACCAGTAATTATCCAATCGTTTCTTGAACAATGGGTCCATTTGACTTGTATCGAAATCCGCGCCTATGTTAAAACATCTCTCTCAACAGTTTCAATTCTCATTTGTCCACATACTTTGAAAAGTATTCGATTTTGTTAATGAATCATTGTGTTCTTTCGTAGTTGCTAGTATACTTCGATCATTGACATCACTTTTCAATGCACTCAAACCAGTTTCATACGCATCGACAAATTTTGATATCTAAAACCGATCTTAGTCTTTCTATCCGTACGGTTCGTTTTCTTACTTGTTCGTAATTTTGTTTGGCGTTCTTCTTCCTTCTCGCCTCAACTTTATTGTACTTGTATTGCAATTTTTCCAAAGCATCTAGTTCTTTTTCGACTTCTTGTCGATCGTAGGTATTTCCCGACTTTTGTAAATCTTCAAGAGCACTGTAACGTTGGTCCAGTTCAGCTTGCAATTCTACAAATGATATTGATTTACTGAGAAAAATAAGTTTGAATGAAGCTTTCTGGTTACGTTCTAGTAAGAGATCATCCGCTTCGATTTCTTTCAGATTTTTTTCCGTTGTTGGTTGAATATGTTTGGAAAAGCCTGGAAAAAAATGTGAATTATTCGTTGTTTTTATTTAATTTTCTTCCTACTTTCGTTCATACATGTTACATACAGAAACGAGTCCATTTGTCTAAGTAAATGAAAGAAGGAAAAAGATTGGACAAATGGTAAAAATCAAACGAACCAATCAGAATCGAGTTGGGTTATAATTTTACTCATTTGAATTTAAAAAGACAAAAGCATGTCATCGATCGGCTCCGGAGTATGTTGAAAATTTTTTCCATGTTTTTAAATAAATTCCTATGGTGATTGTATTTCAATTAGTATGATTTAAGTGCTTCCCAATTTTCTCCTGACGGTCGCGTCTTTCAAGTTGAATATGCCAACAAGGCAGTCGAAGCAAGTGGAACTATCGTCGCACTACGATGCAAAGATGGTGTTGCATTTGCAGTAGAAAAGATCGTCACCTCTCGTCTCTATGAATCTGGTTCCAATAAACGAATCCATAATGTTGATCAACATATTGGAATGGTTCGCAAGAATAACCGTTGTTTCACCGAAATAAATAATTTCTATTTAAGGCTGTAGCTGGTCTTCTAGCAGATGCTCGACAACTCTTAACTGTCGCTCGTGATGAGGCTAAACAATATAAATATGACTATGGAGTGTCGATCCCGGTGAAAGTAAATACGAGGTTTTCATTTGTGATCTTTTAATGAGGTTGATTCAGTATCTAGCTGATCGACTTGCTATGTACATGCATGCTTATACATTGTATGGATTTGTTCGACCATTTGGCTGTTTCATCCTCTTGGCTGCTTATGAAAGTGATGGTCCACAACTGTATGGTGTCGAACCATCAGGTGTGACTTATGTAAGTAGTTGTTTTTAGACAAAAGAAAAGCGTTCAAATACTACTGATTTGATGGTTCAGAATTACTTTGGTATTGCTGTTGGGAAAGCACAACAAACAGCGAAGACTGAAATTGAAAAATTGAAGGTAAAATCTATCGATCATTGTACAACGGATATACATTCGTATATTGGTGGTGTTTTAGTTGTCGGAATTAAAATTGGAAGATGGAATCAAAGAAGCAGCAAAGATGTAAGCTTGAATCGATTCAATATTCTCGTTTATAAAATCGAACACTCATTCTAGTATCTATCAAGTTCACGATGAAGTCAAAGATCGAATGTTCGAGTTAGAACTCAGTTGGGTGGGAAAAGGTAAGTCGACTAAATCAAAAGAAACAATTTCGAATCTGATTTTAATTTAGTTAACGATGGCAAACATGAACGAGTACCAACAAACGTCTTTGAAGATGCTGAAAAATTCGCTAAAGTAGGACGAAATTCTCGTGCATGATATACAGTATTGTCATACTTGTTTCGTATCTAGGCATCGTTGGAAGAAGCAGATGATGATGACGATGAAATGTAGAAAATCTACCATTGATCTTTCATTTTTCTTTGTTATTTCTTTTATCCAGCGAGAACGACTGTTGTCTTCATAGACGGTAACATGTCGTTTTTTTTTAATCAAGATGATAAAGAACAAATTTTTACACACTCACTGATGAATAATAAAAATAACAAGAAAAAAACGAAACTTTTCTCGAGATAAATACTCCGTTCAGAGTGGCGGCGACAAGAAACGAGAGCATTTGAGCTGTAAGTATAGCCATCATCAAACTGCCTTCCAGTATCGACTAGAATAATTCAATTTATTGATATTGAATTACATAGCTTTCTTTTCTCCTTCGTATTTGCTTGTAGCGCGATAATCATAGAAGAGAGAGAACTATTAAAAGACTGCATTGTTTTTACTTGATTGCTATTTGCCTGTATATAAAGCTGCTTGTGTAATCGAAGAAAGGGCAAACGCATTCCTTTTGATTTTTCTTTCTAATGGAGGACAACATGGCACATACAGAGCTCGGCACTTTGTTAGTACGAGCATCGAAGAAATTGTATGAAGCTGTGGATGATGCTTATTCATTAGATGAATGGAAAACACAGATGGTTTGTTTAATTAATGAAATCGCTCAACTGAAATTATTGTGTTCGTCAACGACAACAATACCACAACGTTGTATGAATACCACATCTCTCGATCCTGTCGACTGGTCATCGGCCAAGAACGTCGCTCATAAAACGTTGGATGCCACTCTAAATTGCATTCAAACAAGACGTGATAAACCAGTATGGCAGCCTGTTCCAGATGATGTTCGATCAGTTATCAATGACGAATCACTGCCTGAGCACGGCCTAACACTCGCCAAAGTATGTGATGATGTATTGAATTATGTCCTACCGTATGCAAGGGGTAATACACATCCTCGATTTTGGGGATGGGCGATGGGTGAAGGTACGCTTGGTGGCATATTAGCTGAAATGTTGGCAGCAACAATAAATATAAATGCTGGTGGATGTACGCATAGTGCAGTTCTTGTTGAGCGAAAGGTTATTCATTGGATGCGGCAAATATTTGGTTTTCCTAAGGTAGAACATGGCGGAATAGTTGTTAGTGGAACATCAATGGCTACCATTATTGCTTTGGCATCGGCACGTCGTCGATTCCTGACGAATGTCCGAGAAGATGGTATTGCTAATGCGCCACGTTTGATAGTTTATGCATCGACCGAAGTACACATGTGTGTAATCAAAGCATTAGAACTGTTAGGTATGGGATCAAAGGCCATACATTTCATTTCAGTTGATCGTGACTTTCGTATGAATATTGACGAGCTCAAAACAGCGATTGATGACGACCAAAAGAATGGTTTTCTTCCATTTTGTGTTATCGGAAATGCAGGTACGCATGTAAGTCAAACTGGTTCTATTCACTTTCGTTTGTTCATTCCAGGAACAGTCAATACGGGTGCTTTTGATAATCTTCTGGAGATTGCATCGATTGCACGAACGCAAAATCTGTGGTTTCACGTCGATGGTGCTTTTGGTAGTTTGATTATACTCGATCCACAGCGGCGCCATTTAATACATGGTATAGAACAGGCCGATTCTTTGGCCTTTGATTTTCATAAATGGCTTCATTGTCCCTACGACGCTGGTTGTGTTCTCATTCGGGATGGAAATGATCTTCTATCGACATTTTCTGTTCATCAGTCTTATTTGGCAAATACGGAGCGTGGTTGTGCTGGTGACAAACCTTGGTTTTGCGATTTAGGAAGCGAATTATCACGTACATTTCGTGCATTAAAAGTATGGTTTACATTAAGAGAACATGGGACGATCAAATTAGGCGAAAAAATTGCTGACAATTGTGAACAAGCGCAATATTTAGGTTCTTTATTAGAAAAACATGCATCTCTCGTACGTGTCATTCGCCCAATAACATTAAACATCGTTAATTTTCGGGTGGAACCCGAGGAATTGGATAGATCTAACGAAGCTTTAATAGATGTATTCAATAATGAACTTTTAAATGATATTCAAATATCTGGTATTGCAGTTGCATCAACAACCCGTATTCATAGTCGACTTTACATTCGTGTCTGCATTATCAGTCATCGTACTGTTCTGGAAGATTTCGACATATTTGTCAACAATCTTTTTGCTATGTGTCGTACTCGTCTACACAATTTGAATTCATCTGTGAACTAACTAGTTATGAATATACAACATAGAGTTATGATAATGAAATAAACAAAAGTTAGAAATTCGATTGTTTTGCGTTTGATGAAAACCGATCAGTTGTTCATATTGCCTTCTCATAGAGATAGCTCGACAGGCACAAAGTTGAGATTGAACAATTTTATTATGAATCAATTTATGTATTAGTCAACAAAATAAACAATATATCTGACAATAGAAAAACAATTTTATTATTAACTTCTTGATCGACGTTTTCGTTTTGTTTTCTTCTTATGCTCTTCTTTCTTTCGTTTCTTTCGATCATGTTTTGAATGTTTCTTCTTTTTCCTCTCATCTTCACTACTGCTCGTTGAGTCTCTTCGTCTGGATTTGTTTATCTGTCGTTCGTAATCTTTGGGATATTTCTGCATGAAAAATGCATGATCCCATCGATCCGCGTCGACTCCAAGATTGCTTGGCAATGGTGGACCAAATTCAGCTTCTGTCTGCGGATTGCTAATTATTTTCACGCTGCTTCTATCTTCAGATGACGATGATGATCGATGTCGGTGCTTTTTGGAACGGGGCGAGCGTGATCGTGATCGTTGTCGTCGTTGAACAGGATTTGTCTCTCGTTCTTGTTCACGTTGACGCCACATTGCGTCTTCTTCCGTGAGACGATTATGAAAAGTCACAGTTGTGATTGATCGCTCGAGAAATCGATGCCGAGATGCCATTTAGTCGTATCAATATTGTATCGTTTCTGTTTGCCGTGTTGTTTCAACATACACGGTGAAAAATTTTGATGGTTTATTGCATTGACCAATTGGAGAACAGTAAACAATCGACATTCCATTCCATCAGATAGATTAATATTTTTCTTTTAATCCATTTCTATTCTGATTCATTGATTAAAATATTTAGATGGTTTCTCTCGGTTGGCCCCAGACAGTATTAGAATAAACCATCGATTGAGTTTATCTGCTAATTAAAATGAATTCACCAAGTGACAATAATTCAACGGTTGTACAAAAACCATTGATGGAGGTGACAGAAAAGGATGCGTACAAAGAAAAACTCATCGCATTTGTCAATCCGAAATCGTATGAAAAGATAAAACTGTTTTCAGCAGAAATTTGTCGATTAATTATTGTTTAGTGGCGGTTTACAAGGTCAAGTGGTATTTGAACAGTTGAGAGCTCAAATAGGTGAAGAGAATGTTTATGACCTGATTAAAGATCATGGACCACAACGAGGTTTAAAAGAAAATCAAAATGAGAAAAATTTGAGAATTATCGGTTTGTAGTGCTTCTTTCCTCGTGCGTTTTTGCAATGTATAGGTAAACTTGATCTTTTTTCTAGCATGCGGAGGCGATGGTACAGTTGGTTGGGTACTATCTGCGCTCGATGCTTCACAGATGCAGTATATGGACTTTATTAGTGTCGGCGTCATTCCATTAGGAACAGGAAATGATATGGCGAGATTTCTTGGCTGGGGTGTTGGATATCGTGGTGAAGCGTTAGCACCTGTCATTCAATCGTTAGCTATTTCAGAAGCACGCCTACTCGATCGATGGAATATTGAAATACAATCTACGGCTCACACAGGTATCGCCACTTTAAAAGTAATCTTACTAAGATAGACAAACGAATAGAGTCAATGAATGTTCGTCTTTCAGATTCCACAATCTGTGTTCAATAATTATCTTAGTTTTGGTGCCGATGCTCAGGTATCGTACTCGAAATCAACAACAATCTTAGTAACGATCTATTCATATCTATGTAGATCGCTCTTGATTTTCATGAGAAACGCAATGCGAGTCCGCGTCGTTATGCTAATCGAGTATTCAATAAACTAGCGTATGGCTGTATCAGTTGGTATGTTAACAATTCCACGTTGACTTATTTACATTGATGTTTCTGCTTGTTAGTAACACATTTTTCGATCGTCAATATCTCTTTGGAAATATTGCTAATTTCTTCGAGCTACATGTCGATGGAAGAAACATGGACGAAGATCTCTTTCATTTTCGTCCTGATGCTATACTGATATTGAATATCGCATCGTATGCAGCTGGAACGAATCCTTGGCAAGGCACGTATGATAATCTTTGGTGTGCGCAATCGCAAGCTGATGACGATCGATTTCGTGAACAGAGTTGTTCAGATGGCTACTTAGAAATCATCGGTTTTAAACATTTCGAATTAGCACGTATTCGACTTGGACGACGTGGCCATCGTATAGCACAAGGAAACGAAATAAAATTAACTATTCGACGAGATTTACCTATGGAAATCGATGGTGAGCCATTTCTACTCGGTCCTTGTCAGATTACAATCACACGAAAGAATCAAGCTCGAATGATAATCACGGATCGAAGTCAAGCGGCTCAACAAATTCAATCTAAACGTGTCTAAAACCTATTGAGAAGAAAAACACGTCTGTTTTTCTTACATCATACGCCTTGTCATTCGAGATTATTCATTCTGACAAACAAATAGATCCCATACGAGCTTAGACATAAACATACTCTTTCTCCCTCTCCTACAATATCCTGTTACTCTTTAACTCACGTCTTTGTGCTTATTTTTCGTTTTTATTTTCTTATTAATATTTGTATACGAGTAATGATCTCCTATACATTCTCTTCATTTTCTATAGGCCGCGCTATTTTGATAAATTCTATGTTGGAGAATCGAATATTTTTCTTTTATCTCAAGATATTGAAATTTAAAAAAAACTGAAGAATGTTTCTGAAAAAATATGTGTGATCGTCAAACATTGTAGTTAAAATTTTTTACTAATAAACTGTGCTCGAATGAATGTGAATACTCAGCAATACTTTTCCTATGAAATCTACCATGAATAAGTAACAGCAAATAACTCAAATACGAATAGCATTGAGAATATGTCTCAGGTATCTTTGTTATGCAAAGAAAAACATCTCTTTCTTGTGAGTCAACGACACGTTACTGTAATTTCATTTGACGAGCATCATGAATTTTCTCTTATTGCTACTGCTGAGCATAATGAGACGTCAACAACATCATCATCATACCTCTGCGTGACATATTGTCGTTACTATGACTTTGGTTTTCAAGGAAATAGTTCTTCGTCAAGTCTTTTCGATCTTTAAAAGTACGATTCTGTGTTAAGGTTTATTGCTCGATAACATGATACCATATAAATACTATTGGAGCAGTTTGAACGCGTACAAACAATAGTCAAAAAGTGGGTAAACGGACAAAAAAGAAAAAGAATAATTCGCAAGGCGTACGGAAAACCAGAGAGAAACGTTCCTTTCTGATCCTCCATGCGTCCTGTGAGCTGTTGTTTTTGTTCTATTTTGCCTGTTTATTCACCTGTCCACGGATGATACCATCAGTTGGATCTCTTATGCACGAAGGACTATCACTTCATTGGAATCGTACATGGAAATGGCGATATCAGCTTGAGAGGAATGCAGAAATTTCACACCTACTAATTGACTGTTCTCAATTTGATGATTACATTCATGATTTATCTAAATGTAAAATATTTCTCCTCCAAATGCAACTCCGTCTGTTTTACTTGTAGATCTTCGGCATCACCGGTTAGTTGCCAAACTCTAACATAGCAATCGTCACTGACGGACGCAACTAATCCTTCATCATTACAATCGATCGCGTTGATACATCGCGAATGTGCAGTGATTGAACCGACGATTTGCGCTAATGAAATGTCCTCGATAATCATACATAATAGTTTTGAACGATCTTTACTTACCATTCTCAACATCGAAAATCTGGATCATACCGTTAGCATAACCTGCTATAACACAGTTCTTCCACATTGCTAATGTTGTTATACCTCCGGTGCTCGTAGGTTGAATATTACTGATCTGCGACATCGTACCGACATTCCATATAAGAATCATGCCACTAGTGTCACTCGAAACCAAGTATTCATCATTTGCAACTAAACCTGTGATACCACATTGATGACCTTTAAAGATTTAATGAATAATTTTGCATGATTGAAAAGATCGTTGTTTACCTGAAAGTGTCTCTTTGACGAAAATATTTGTTCCTTTGGGTGGAATATTAAACACGAGAATGTCAC
Organism: Adineta ricciae; assembly: GCA_905250025.1. Taxonomy (NCBI): domain Eukaryota; kingdom Metazoa; phylum Rotifera; class Eurotatoria; order Adinetida; family Adinetidae; genus Adineta; species Adineta ricciae. Next base: position 552,491 of record CAJNOJ010000034.1, read on the forward strand.
CATTGTGGATACCTGAAGAAATTTAAGGATCAGAATTCCGCATGATACTAGTGTGGCGATTTTCTAGCGGAAGAGACATATGCGTCGATGTATGTACGCTTTCATTTATCGCTCCGTCGCGAGGATCGCAACAGTCGTAAACAAAACGCAGTCTTTTATACGCGCACATTAGATAAGGAGGGTTAGAGTGAGAAAAGACAACCGCAAGAACAAAACCAGGGGCAATATGAGGGTAAAATATAACGCATATAACAGCTTCGTCACAAATAAAATATGCTTACCAACACAGAGTAAATTTTGGCTTATACCGACAATACCGCGAGAATATGTCGATGCTTCTGAAAATCACTTCAAGCGTATACAACTTATTGAACATATTATTTAATTACCGATTCGTCCCGGTGGGGTTTTATCGAGCATATGAATATGTAAATTTGCAGTTCCCTCGGGATCATAAATCTTCAATTTAACACAGAGGTACATATATAAATACGCTCTTTGAAAGTCTTACTTGAATACTTTTTGTACAAGCCAAAACCAATATACTTCGAACTGGTAGACTGATAAATGCTGCCTACAACGACTCTTTGTGACAGAATCAGTTAAACCAACAAAATCTTACTTGTACAACATGAGCAATATATCGAGCATCATTGTCTGCTGCAGGCGTATTATTAGTGCCTATTGCTCGAGTGATAACCTGCCCGTGAATTTGTTTTTTTCCGTCTTCAGAAACTGTCACCTTAAATACAACTATCTTAATATCAATGTTAACTTGACATTTTGTCAACCTACCATAGCAAAGCCACTTTTATGCGAAACGCCGTACGTCGCCATTCGTGATTTCGCAGAACGTAGGACAGTGAGATTATTCGGAAAATGGGAAGCACTCCATTTAACAGAAATCAACTGAGACGATTTCGTATACGAAAGAGGCATATTCAGATTTGATTTATCTGAAACGACCCATTGTTTTATACTTAATTTTTTAAAATTATTCTTGCAAAAAACAATGAAAAATTTACGAACGTGTGTCGGAGAAATACTCGATAAATTTTCAATCTTGTTTTATGTGCCTACATTAGATATTCATCAAATGCTAATAACTAATGTTATTGCGCTCGCTCTCTAGTGTGTGCTCTCGTCTCCTATCAAGTACTTTCATACTCGACGACAGGACTCGATAGAAATGGTAAGAGAATAACATTTACATAGTTTACTCGGCCATTGGTATTCGCTGTTCTATAGCAATACCTCTATTCAATCAAGCTAACTATTAATGCACTTCGATGCTGGAATTTTTTTTCTAGAAAACTTATACTAGTCAATTATACGATCAATTTTTCTCTAATGAACAATAAACGAAAGATTTTACACAAATACTCGATGTTAACATTGTATGTTCGTGTTTACTTGTTTATTTTTTCCACCTATCGTCGTTCGTCCATTGATTCCTTCACTCGTTTGAATTCCAAGTTTTTCTCGTATTGTAACGCTCTCGTTTAACCGAACTATCTTTTCTTTGAAATTTCAGATTTTTCAATATCTCCATACGACATGTCGTCACCATTAATTCAACCAGAAAAATTTCAACATATTCTTCGTGTGCTCAACACGAACATAGATGGTCGTCGTAAAGTTGGTTATGCTTTAACAGCTATCAAAGGTGTTGGTCGTCGTTTTGCTCATGTTGTTATACGTAAGGCCGATGTCGATGCAACTAAACGTGCTGGTGAATTGACTGAAGAAGAAGTCGAACGCGTCATCACCATTATTGGTAATCCAAGACAATATAAAATCCCTGACTGGTTTCTCAATCGTCAAAAAGATATCAAAGATGGCAAATATTCACAAGTGACATCCAACAATCTTGATACCAAAGTTCGTGACGATTTAGAACGTATGAAGAAGATTCGTGTCCATCGTGGTCTCCGTCACTACTGGAACTTACGTGTACGTGGTCAACATACAAAAACAACCGGTCGACGTGGTCGTACTGTCGGTGTATCGAAAAAGAAAGCTTAAAATCAACGATGAGAGTTTTATTGTTTTTGATCTTGTTATTCATCATCGTTAGGAAAGATTAAAAACAACAAAAAAAAAAGAGTATAATAAAAATAACAACCAGAAGAAAAGAATTTCAAACAGTAATCCTTGTTAATTTATGAAAATCTTTCCTTTCCTAATGGCGAGTACTCCATAAAATTTATTCAGACGTATTGTTGAGTATGGTTGGATATGTGAGACATACCAGAAGTGCAAAATACACTCAGCTGCGTGATGTCATTCGAAAAACGTCCTCTATGTTGTATCAGAAAGAATAAATGACAAACGAAAATTTAGTGACCCGCCTCGGCATTGACCATCCGGAGATCTTTGCGAAAGGCGAAACAAAATATGGAGATATTCAATACGTGGGTATATTCACCGTTTGCCTTAAAAGGAGCTTTTGTATTCGGTTATACTCAAGAAGATCTGTTAGAATGTGCTCTTCTTGTAGCTAGATGATTCATCAGTTGAGAAAACAAAGCGCTATCGAAGATACATGGCATTCACGGTACATAGAATCGTAACTAAAAAGATCTTTAGAGAAAACTGAATTTACTGTGAATGTCTCTCGCATTTGCACTATCTACTCACGTACAATGGTAGCCGTCAGAAAAGCAATCTTGAAAACACATAGCATTATGTCTCGCTATGCAGTCTATTTTTATCATAAGATGAAGATTTTTCTCAGGCCAAACGTATTATTAATCTTAATGAAAATAGATTTGTTTTCGTACTTTAATAGGCAGATATGAACAAAATTTCGTGCGGAATCGTTTAAATAAACAGTATGAAGATGTCATGCAGAACTGTTTCAATATAAGGTATGTTGGAAGAATTATATCTGAACTGTTCTCAACTGTTTCACGATGAATAGTAAACGGCACAAAATCAGCAAATATTCAGCCGTAGGCGAAAATGCCTGCAAATATTCTAAACAACATTCTCAATTGCAGAGGATTATTGATTAGTGAAAAATGAGAAATGATATTATATATCTTCGTGGATTCGATTGGTAATAAATGTATTTTGAATGAATATTGCAAAAAAAAACAACAAGTAGACATGATTTAGTTATGAACGAATCAAATCACGGTGCGGATTCAAAATGATCTATGAGAATGACCTTTTCTGATCATTTACAGATTGATTAGATGTTTCAGTTGTACTCGATGACGAGAAAGTATTTATTCGATGAGCAGAATCATTTGTGTTCGCAGTAGTTGATGTCAAAGACGTTTCTTGCTGGTAGTCATTCTTAACAGTATCGTTCGCGCTATGATCGGACATTTCTATGGAAATAAATTCAAGGTTAAAAGATTTACCAGATACTGACTGTATACTTACTTTTATATGTACGAGGATCACCTCCATTCAAACTCATAGCTATGTCGTGATGATATAATATTCGAAGATGGCACGTGTATGATATTATTGGCTGATGAGTTACAATGAAAATAGATGAGAATCGTTGTTCTCCTTTTATATACTCACGAGACTACATCGATTTGAAAATATTTAGTCTAGAGAAATGGTTTGAGTATTGTGTTCTACATGCTGCCACTCGTTCTTCTCTTTGCTACAGTAAAAAGAAACTAGATTCATATTATCTCCCTCTCTCTTTCCTCTCGCTGTTATTCTTCATTGAGTTTAAGTCACGTGAATCTCCAGACATGGCATTTGAGTATAAGACAACATTCGCATATCATTGATTCATCAGAGGAATTCCATTATATTCAATCAAAGATAGACTGTGTATCAACATTCGTCTAGATGAACATAACTTGTTGTCACCATCTCGTTTTTCTTTAATACTTGTTTTTTTAGCAAAAAAGAAGGAAAAAAGTGCAATGAAAGAAAGAGAGAAAACGCAAGAAAGTAAAGAAGTACAACGAAAGAAGATTTTATGATTCTCATGTATGTGACGATGTGTGTTGTTCGCTGATGCAGGACATGGGACAGAGAGAAAGATATAGAGCGAGAGAGACAAAGATTCACACGTGATTAACATCATCAGTCATAAAAGAAACGAAAACGAGCTAGATTTTGAAACGAAAGAGAACATAAGAAACGTACACGTCAAAGGGTAAGGATCACAAGAAGGAGCACGAGTAAATTTGCTCTGTGTCGATTAATCTGGTTGCTGGAAGACAGATGTTGATTTAGTCATTATGTTTACTCCGTTTAAAACGATGAAATCAAGCAGACGAATAAAAGCATGTACAAAAACATGAGAAAGCAGCAACCATGAAGAAAAAATACACACATGCGCACACAAATATATATGTAATATATTAGGCGACGAGAATAAAAAATCAAATATGTGGATTGTTTTTTCATCAATATTTCCTAGTCTGTAGAACACTTTATTTGACACCATTGGTATGTTGTTTGGGTGGCCGTTGCTCTTTAGGTCCGCTACCGTTTATCGAGTCGGATGCGGACACATCGTTGGACTCTGTTCCATTGTTGGAGGATGTTTGTTGAGATTTCTTCGATGACATCTGGTGCGATTGTCCACCAATACCGTAATTCTCTTCGTAATATTCATGTTGATTATTATTCATATTATTGTTATTATATCGATAATTGTTACCACCACGATTGCCACGAGAATTACCATATCGATAGCGTTGCGTTGAATACTGATCATTATACTGTTGTTGACCTTCTAAATGAGAAAATTAGTAAAGATTTTCATATATGGAATTTTTCACATACCATTGGTTTCCTGAACATCATAGGTTGTGCCTTCAGCATCATTGTTTCGACGACGATCATTATAACCTACGAAGAAAGCAGTTCGTAGTAGATATTCAACATTAGTTTCATCAGTTAGTCACAGCAAACATGCGTCTGTTATTATAAAAATAGAATGCGTTCGTTTAGATGCATGCGAGCCGATCATCTTGTTATATATGCATGGAGCAAAAGAGAAATTAAAGAAAGCATTCATTGTTATATGCACACCTTGGCGGTTAGGTAGTGGTGGTCGACCACGTTGCCAGCCGCGTCGACCACCTCGTCCACCAGCACCTCTGGGTAGCGTAGCTGAATGTATCATACTGTCAGTGCTGTAGCCAGCCTCTTGTTGTTGTTCACTTTCGACCTGTGCTGCCCAGTCACGAAATTTTCGACCGGTACCAACCGTCGATGATGCTGCATCGCCACACTCACTAGCTTCGTCTGCGAAGATAAATATGATCATCCTTGTGTTTCTCGTATGAGACAATGAATTTTTCTCGTTTCAAAAAAAGAACAAGAAACTCGCTCAGACTAACACTTACCACCAGTGCCAGCATCACTTTGTGTGCCACCACGATATAAATTACCACCAGCACCACGACGTCCGCGATTAGCACTACCTCCGCCGAAGTTATTTGATCGACGAGATTGTTGATTGTTGTAATTATCACCACGCTGTTGTTGTTGAGGGTAGGATTGCTGTTGATAATTAGTGTCACGGAAACTTCGTGTACTACCAGAATTACTCATTCGATCGGACTCATAACTAAAATAACAGATTCAATCTCTATTTTGTACTGTTGTCTCGAAAAACTAAATGAATTGACTCATACCGTTGCGGTCGACCACCTTGATAGCCCATTCCCGCTGTTATGTTCATCGAAGTGCCTTGCTGTGGACCAACGATTGTACGAAATTGTTCATTCACTTGGATCTTCTTTTCTTGCAATTCGTCGAATTCCTTTAGAGAACAACACCTTCTTATCACACCAAAGCATCTTCTGCACAAAAACGTACTTTTAGAGAAGCTAAATGGTATTCGAGTAAAACTTTTGCATTGGCGATGCTTTCCGCTGTACCGACAAAGATAAAGGGCACTTGACTCTAGAGAACAATCAAGAATTTGCGCAAATATTTGAAGAATATACTTTAACTTACAGGATAATTGCTTTCATCATGTGCTGTTGGTTGTTCATTATCTCCTTCAATTTTAACACGCACTACTCCGCTTCTATCCACTATTTCTTGAATGATATGACCTTTTTTACCAATAACTTTGCCTAAATTTGCCAATCAATCCAGAAATGTTCTTATCTTTACAATTCCTGCACTTACCTATCAGTTCTCGCGGAATTGACACAGCATCTTCAGTATACTCGAGTATACTACGCGCTTCTTTTACAGCTTTGTCCGTCTACAAAAATGCAGATCATTTTCAATAATGAAAGAAAACTCCACGACTGGTCCAGATCTTACATCACCAAACACTTTAATCGTACAAGTTTCATCCTCAACTTCAATAGCTGTGACGCCAGGTACTTCACGTGCTTTAGCAATGTTTGATCCATGTGAACCAATAGCAAGACCCATTAGTTCGGTTTTGACAGTGAATTTTTCGAAAAATTTGGATGTTTGATTGACCTTGATTCGCTATAAAAGAGAGAACATCTCTTCAATAGAGCTAGTTACGTACGGTCATATCGATCTTACTTCAAGTTGTTTCGAAACTTTTTCTGTTTCTTGAACAAGTTTGGCTTTTGAACGTAAATTTCGAAAATGCATTTCGGATAATATTTGAGCACGGCGAATTGTACTGTCATTGTCAGACTAGAAGGTCAAAATTCGAATTATGCATGGACAAAGTCAACAATGACATTCGACATACGATAACAACAAGACATTCTTTTGCTTTATCATATCGAACAATTGCAGCACCCGATGTTTTCTTGAAATCTTTGTGATTTGCTGGATTATTACATCTAAAAATGCATAGCCATAGTTGCTTTTTTGTCTGAATAAAAAATCGAATCCTGCTTACGCTTCTTGACTCTCTTTGGGAACAGGTAGTTCTATCCGTTTAAACATTGAATAAGTGATCGGTGGACTAATTAATAATGAAAGCAAAGTTTCCGCGTAGCTGTTCGAAGAAGAAATCAGTTTTACTTTGTATTTGGATAGCGAATTCTATCACTCGGTACGATGTCCGAATAAACAGAGCCTTGAGCACTGCCTTTATAATCAACAACAAAAAATTCGCCTCTGAACATTTTTGCAGTTGCCGGCCACCAGCCGAGTGGCTCGTCTTCTTTGGCTTTTGCGAGAACCTAATGGAGAAAGAGAATGAAATGAAACCATCATAACCTAATGTGCGATATATCATACTTCACATGCATCGCCAGGTGCTAGTTTTTTTAGATCACTTGGTTCTGGTGGTAGTCGGACGCGATTATCAGAAAAGGGAACTTTTGTTGGAGGGAGAAAACTACGAAATCAAAATCGATCGAATGAGAATTATCTAATCAAATGGCATTGAAACTTACTCTTGATCATATTTAACATCAATACCGATTGTATCCACATCATGAACATGTGCCTAAAGTAAAAAGTCTTGGCTTGCTATTGATAATATCAAATGATTTACTTTGTAGTAGGCACCGTTAGGATGTCCCACTTCAACGCTGAGATCGTTCATTTGTGCTTCTTCGAAATAGATCTATGTATTTTCAATCAGATCAAACGCCTGTTGGAGACGATAATAACAGTAGGAAAAAGGTGATGTTTCTGAGTACCAAGATACACTAATACATGCAGTTGACAATCACTGACGATGTTCTTTTTTTCTCTTTGATTTGCTTAATGATTAATGAAAAAGAGATACTATCTAGAATACAACGTTAGATTATATAATACAACGTCATAACCTTCTGTCGACATCGAGAAAAATCCACGAACGCTGCTAGTAAATTTTGTCGAAACTAGCGAATAGTAACAATATTTTGCACTAATAGGAAAATAGATTGTACAGGAAAGTGAACAGACGGAAGCCTTGTTTGTTTATTTACTTTTCTTCTTTTTCTCTCAAAGATGGATTTGTTAAGAAGTTACTTCTTGGTAAAGAATGGAACGACCTCTGTCAAGAAAAAAGACTTGAAACTAGACAATAATTCGCATATATTCAGACAGGCATTGATGTCAACATCAACTTGAGTCAATTTAATCTCAAAACAAACAAGAAACTTTTCGTATAGATGTCGCTCGTACGCAATTTATATATGAAAATACAGAAAATGAACTATTCCAACTAGGGTTTGATTATCATGATTGATTTCTAGTAGTTGCATCCGCCGACGATGAGGAACTGGTCACAGCTGCCGAACGGTCCGCAGTAGTTTCATCCGCATTCGTTTCTATTGTTTCCTGCATGGTTTGTTCATAGGACGGTGGTTTATCCGAACTATTCGATATCATTGAAGTGTATCGAGGCGGATACGAATAATCATACGTTCCCGGAGGTATCTGATCGCTATTATAAATCGGAATAATAGTTGCCATATACGTTTGTTGTTGTGCTAGAAAGAACAAAATGAAATTTCGAACATTTTCAAGTTATTACTGCTCACCTCGTCGTAATTGTTTTTGTCGGCATCGAAGATAGAAATAGACGAGTGCGATGATAAATAAAATAGCTAATGGTATAATGATTCCTACAGCACTAAAACAATTCAATGAAGAAGCAGAAATGACATTTTTTTTCTTCAGCGAAATGCTTCTGACATGTCTTACACGTAAGTTGAGAGATGAGAAGCACAGTACTCATATTTGGCACTGTCAGCGTCGTAGCATGTTGCCATTTTGTTCTAGTAGGTTCGATAAGATATAAAATAAACACACATTCAACAAATAGTTATGTCTTTTTCTCAAATGAATAATGTCGTCAATCGATTCTGTTTCCTCCATAATCAACAATACAGTTTTTTTTGCGTTTTTTTTTCATTCTTTTTCGTGCAATGCAATACATATATATGTATGTGCAAAAAAAAAACAGGACAAACGTACCTTTTTTCCTCTCAGCCCTGCACTTGTCAGTTTGTCTCTCTAGTACACCATAAAAGCGCACCCTGATGACTCGGCGTCACGCTTTATGCTTTCAGAATTCGATGAATTCATAATTATTTGAAAGGAAAAAAAACGAGAGAAATGAATCCTTACCTTCGGTCGATCGATATACCCTTGACGTTTTTTTTTCTTGTCGTATGCAGCAAAGGAATAATTTGCCATCAGTTCGTGTCTTTGAAAGTATGTGCGAAGCACTGTTCAACAAAATCAAATAGTTTGAGACAAGTGAAATCTCCCATTGTTTTAAATCTCGTGATAATCATCTTAATTGAAAATGAATGTAGATATGAACCAAGGGTACAGACCAAAACCAGATATCGATCGAAACTGATATTTATCGTTCTATTTGTTTATCATTTTTTCTATCTTCTCGGGTTCAATTAGAATATGCTCTATTAACTTTCATAGCTTTGAAATCAATCTACGAACGACCGAGCGATGAGTACCTGAATTTGAACGATGAGCTATGCCCGCTGTCAAAAATTATTCAATATCACAGATATGCGCATTTCATCTCAAAGTCTAGTACAATTACACAACCAAATTTCGTATTGAGCTATTTCTCTCCTAATTGATGTCAATCAACGGTGCACATTAGTAATGAAAACAAAGATACAAATTTGATTTCCGTCGTGGATACGGAAATGATTCTAATTAACTTCGGCAATCAAACAGAAGAGGAGCGATTCGAGTATAACTACATGATTTGTTTCTTTTATTCATCAGAATCGATTGAAGACAAATGTTAATCGAAAGGAACAGAGAGAAGAAAGGAAAACCAAATTTCATTATTTGCTTATGATTTTGTTTTTCGAAAGCTAGACACGAGTGTACAACTGATCATCAATAAAGACGACACAGGTCAAAGAGAAGGAAAAAAAAGCAAGACAAGTTTTATTTTCACACATAAACATACATGTTAATATTCTTCTTTAAACAAATTTGACAACTCTCACCCTCCATCTTCTTTTCTTTTCGTCACAGAAGCAGCAGAAGAAAAACAAAAACAATAGGACAAGATACATGTAAGTTTGTTTGTTTTTTTCGTGTGCAAAAGAATTATCAGACATTTGATTTCAAAGAGAAGAGAGAAAAAAAAGAAAACAAGAAGTGCAGCGTTTTTTTTTGTTTCGATATATGTTCAAAAGAAAAACGAAAGAATATGAATGAATGGACAAACGCACATTCGTCTAATCTACTACAGTCTAACTCATGCACAAAGAAAGAAAAGAAAAGAAAACACATGAGAGATATACATGACCTGCGCACGTTCAGGTATCACTGAGACCGTACAGAAATTTGCCTAGATTGGAAGCAATAAGAAAGATTTCCTGATAAATCTACGAGAGGGGATCGAGCACCACCCACTTTTGGAAAAAATATATGCGGGTAGAGAAAGAAAGGGAAGGAGCGAAACACGACTACAACCACAGTGAAGAAGAGATAGATAGGAGGGATTTTCTCTTATTTCTCGTTTAAAAAACACACAAACTCACTGTTGATTATTAAAGAACAAACGAAAGAAAGAGGAAAAATTGCGAGACGTTTGTACACACAAATATCGATATTTGTCTTTTTGTTGAATAGGAACATTAATCTTTAACCCAAGCATGCTCCAGTAAGGATTCAAATGACGGGCGTCGGTCAGGATTTTGGGCGAGACAACGTTGAATTAGATTTTTCAATGAAGCTGACATATGTGGTTTGAGAACTAACTTGTGACCAGTGATATCCTCTTCACTTTCAAATGGTAGACTACCACAAACCTAAAACCAACACAAATCAAACGAAACGAACCGAGTTTTCGACTTACCATATCATACAGCAGCACACCGAGTGTCCATACGGTCGATGGAATACCTGCATAACGCTTTTTCGTGATGTATTCAGGCGATTTATACTGTTTTGTGCCATGGAAATCTGAATAATAGGATGTTGAGGATTTACAAATGGCACTGGCACCAAAATCGATCAACACGAGTGATTCGGATTCCAGATCAACTAAAATGTTTTCACTTTTGAGATCACGATGTACAACGCCCTTTCTAAATAAAGACAAATAGAGATCTATTAGTATCAATGATGTAATCAAGTCTTTTCATCAATCATTATACAAGAAGAACGAACAGCTGCGACGAACACTTCACATATGTAACCATCTTGTGTCTTTTTTATTAGTATGATATTAAAATTTTCTAGTCATTCATTTCAAAATTCACATGATTGCTTCGAGTTACTTTCACGTTTAATCACTGCAGGGCTGGTATGATTTATCTCTTTTGCAATACTTTCCTCATTACAGCTGGCATACTTGACAAAATTTGTTCTTCATCGATGTGAACATCTGTTGTACCTTCGAGGGTTCCTTTCCAGCAATTTAGTTCTATATCATCATCAATTTCAATGAACCTTGGGATAGTCTAAACAGTACTTGATCGCAGTAGTGTCTCTGATCTGGGTCTGATGCATATCTACTTTCTCTCGCACTCTGATTTGTATCGTCGACAGCGTGGCAGCTATTTGTTTATGCTTGAATCTTACCGTAGCATGGCTAGATTGATATGCACTAATTGTTGAAAGAATTTTCGCGCTGTTGCTTCGCTTAAATGGCCACTCTCAGTCGACTCGAGAAAATCGAATAGATCTTGACAATTACGTAAACGTTCCATGACTAATATCCAGTGTTGAGCATTCTCAAAATAATCATACACATGAATAATACCTAGCAAAGATGAATAAAGATGTGTGCCAACCGAAAACATATCGAGAAATACTCTACCTTGTATTTCATGCACGGCTTTATGTAGTAAAACTTCCGCTGGATACTTTTTCTGACTAATCATCAACCAATTTTTTGTTTTCTCTTTTGGAATAAACTTGACTACAACTGGTTTATTGTCACTCAAACGAGTGCCTTCGTAGATATCGGAAAATCCTCCACTTCGGATAAATTCACCCAATTGATAATAGTCACCAAAATTCGATTTAATCACATCGAATCGTACCATGTTGAAGAGAACTTGTTCGATTGATAATGCATCCACAGTTGGAGAATAGTTCGGTGTTTTTAAAAGCATCGACGCTGTAGGACTTGAATTTGTAGTTTGTTCATTTTGTGTACGCGTGTGGTTTATTAGAAAATCTTTCTTTGTGGTTAATGATAGTGATGATGACGACGATGACGAAGATGTATTGGAACAACTGGATGGAAATTGTAGTTGATTATTTTCATATGGACGATACGCATTGAAACGTGTCGTCAGGGATGCTGAAGACTTTTGTTCAGTGGAATTGGACGACGACGACGATGGTGGTTGTTCTTGATCACGATAAATTCCGGCAGGTAGAATACGTGTTGACATGAATGATGATGGTTCGATAAATTCGGTTAAGGATGATGTTGATGATGATGAGGAAAGGGAAAAAACAGCTACACTATTATTGCCATGATCTTCATTAGTGTGCAAGGACGATGACGACGAAGACGATGATGATGATGTTGATGATGAGTCAACTTCAGATAGTTTGTTATTGTGATCTTCTAAAAAAAACGAACAGAATTTGAATGATTTGCAATTGATTGAAAACTTTAAGAAAAAACTATATCCAGCTGAACACCACACGTCTACATGCGCTTGTTCTGTTTGCTTGGTTTGACCGTTTAGAAGCAATGTACAATCAGCTATTTTCTCTCTCTCCTTCTTTCTTTCTTTCTTTCTTTCTGTAACTGGCCGGTCGATGTCCAGCGAAAGCATATGTATATACGCGACAACACTTCACCGAATTTTTTCTTCTCCTCTCTTCTTCTTCCCCTTCTCTTTCCTTTGCACTAACCCATTTTATATGAATAAACACACTCACTCGTTCGACAGCTGAAACGAATACGTACTCGTCCGTCTACAGTCGAAGCTGTCCGGGATACACTATTTTTCTCCTGTCTTGACACTTCTGCTGTCTCCTTCTCTCTTCTCTTTACGTTTTTTTTCTCTTCTCATCCAATACTCGTAGAGTGCATATACGTTCAAGGTTCCTTCGTTACATGGGTACACGCACTGCAATCTGTCACATACTTTCTAGTTAATGTTACGTAATGCAGAACAAAAAAAACGAGAGAAGAAGAAAAAGAAAAGAAAGAAGTGTCAAAAAACGATTCATTTCTCGATATTTACTGGTTGAGCAAACGAGTGTATTGATGGACGATGCCGTTAACCACAAAAGAGAGAGGGAGAGAGAAAGAATTGTATACTAGCAAGAAAAAGAAAGAAAATATTCAAGGAAGAAAAAGCTATCATATGAGGCAACGACGAAAAGGATAAAAAAGAAAGAAAGAGAACAGTTTCTTCATTAATGAAAGAAGAAGAAACAAAAAAGAAGTTTGCGGTCGAAGCTGTATCGAATAAACATGCATGCTCAGCCCACGCGTCGTAGCATACGGTTTTGACGACGGTAACTCGTAACTAATGTAAAATGACGAGGAAAAAAGAAATCATATGTTTCAGTCATTCTTTTCCATCGTTTTCTCTAAAGTGCATGGTTCTCAAAGCAAGGTCGTCGAGACTTTGGCGTATGTGTTCAAACAAGCAGATTAATTCAATTTGCTTTTCTATTATCAACAATGAAATAGAAAAAGAAGAAGAAAAAGAAGAGAACGGCCTTGTCAGGACATATCTCGGGGTATAACAACAAAAAACAAAAAATTTCTTTATTTCTTTCTATCTATCTGTGTTTGATGACTCGCTTTTATTGACTTTTACTATAACTGTCAGGACCTTGTAGTGTCGCCAACATCGTGTTCTTTACTGTACTATTCGGATATACAACAACCTTGCTGTTCAATATGTGATCTATTTAAGCAACGGATCGAACACAAGAGTAAGAGACGGGAAAATGTGTAATTAGCCGTAAAACCTTGGTATATGCATTGCGACTAAACGATCAATCGATGAGAGAGATTCAAGGATGAATAGCGAGAATAGAAAGAGAGAAAAAAAAACGAACTGAAAGAACACGAAGCAAAAAATTGAAATAACAGTTTGCTGCTTTTTTTCAAAAGGAATTTATTCAGTTGTCATGTTGTGGCGATGATGTTGGCTGCTATGATAAACTATACACAGCAACGATAGACGAACGCATACAAAAGAAACAGATGTTGTCTATGTAAACATACCAATAGACAGAACTAGTCGATTCTCGATCGAGAAAATTAGAGAAGGGATTAGCGACTAAACAAACCGGTAATAACCACCAATCATCAGTGATCATGCAGGTGGTACATGAAAGTGAAATCATCATGTCAAAAGTCAAACTCACTTGATTTCGCAAGCACCATTTCCGAAGTCGATTTGCACGATTGTCTTATATAATAGGGTAATCTATTTGTCAGAGATACTGAAAGCTGATGATGAACATCGTTGATCTCGCCTGCAAGCATTGCCTGTGTCATTGACAAAATAAATATGATGATCGATGATGCGCAACTATTGTTTTTTGTTTTTCTCTATACGGGCGGCGGTTTGTTCTCGATACAGAAATGATTGTTTATCAGTGATCGATCGAGTAGTCATGACTGCCGTCGACGTCGAGAAAAGTTTTTGACAGGCGAAAAACAAACGAAAAAACGTCGTTTTTTCTACTCGAGAAAAAGCAACGAGAAAACTTGACTTTCATTCAATATCTATCTGCTTTCTTCTTCTTGCGTTAGACTAACATTAAGATATGACGTCGAGATACTATTTACCTTAGGGACACAATAAAAAAAGTCCTGAATAGTCAGATAAAAAGTTATCTCTGTCTAGAAATCATATCTTCTTACCTAATGATGCATTATTAGTGACCATGTCACTTAAACATAAACTGGATTTGCTTTTGAAAAATCGAAGTAATCCCATGATTGGTTTGTTCTGAAGATTTCTTTTGATGATGATGTATATATATGTACACAGACACGAATGTGAAACAGAATAATAGAATAGTTTATGATATTGGAATTGCAAATAGATCTAAAAATTCCCCACATAGACAAAATATAGATCAGTTCAAAGTCGAATTATTTCGAGAAGGATAAATGGACCTACTTATTAACACATTCTTTCTAGTCCGCAGGCTGCTATGCAAAGACTAAACTGCTAAAATGTTCCTGACGAAAATAACTGCGAAATGCTAATCAAAACAGATAGAAAAAAAAGGAGAGGTCGGGTATGTCGTGGCATAACTTTACTCTTATCTACTGCTTCTGTCTGTTTTTCATGTAACTACGAATAGGTATGTATGCAATTTTACAGGTGATTATTAGTTAGTGATTATATGTTTTACTCTCACTCTCTGCTTGTCTCATTTTACTTTTGCTTATCTCACCTGCATGTGTTTAGAGAGCAAAGAATAAAAATCAAAGTTCGACTCTGTTAACCTGAATCAGATCATTTGTTTGATTTACATGAATATGTTATTATCAGCACATACACTAGAATCTTATCTTTTCATGAGTCAGTTTGCTATATAAACAAGTTAGACATACCGATTAAAGCAAGAACGTCATCTTGAAAGTCTGATTATTATTATTATGGTGATGATGTCATTTAAGAAAAGAAAGAAGACGAGACTGTGAGACGTGAGACTATTTTGTCGTTTGCTTTACCTTTTTTGACAATTTCTGCTGTACTTTTAAAGACTTACATATCGATGGGGAAAACGAGGAAGAGAAGAAATGTCATTTTTCTCAATCATGTGACTTCCCATTAGTCAGGTGTTCTATAGACAGCAACTCCCCGAATGTCATATGACGAAGATAAAGGGGGTTGATTCACGCAGGGAGGTATTGGGCATCGTATAATTTTGTTT
Organism: Adineta ricciae; assembly: GCA_905250025.1. Lineage (NCBI taxonomy): Eukaryota > Metazoa > Rotifera > Eurotatoria > Adinetida > Adinetidae > Adineta > Adineta ricciae. The sequence goes on from CAJNOJ010000034.1 coordinate 568,235, forward strand.
CGCGCTAATTAATTATCTACCTATTCGCTCATCGTTTCGTGTTACGAAAAACATATTTTGATCAATATTACGTTATGAAGATACCACTAGATCTGTTTTGGAAATATTCTCGTTGCTCAACTCGCTTTTTTCATGAAAGTGGAAATAAACATTTATATACAGAATATTATCGGTGTGTTGCCAATACAGAAAGCTAGTTACCGTCTTGAATAATCGAGAACAGGAACAGAAAGAGAAAAACATGCACTTTTCAAGCGCACCTGCCATAAGCAGTACACGGCGTGACTCTCGAGTTAAACAAGTCTATCAATGTGCAATTAATACATCATGCTTAGACAAGATTTTATACTTTTCAACCATAAGTACATGTGTCATATGAAAAAAAACAATATAGACGAGGGCATTCGTTAGCAAATAATAAGGTGTTTTTCTTCTTCTATGAAAGTTTCTCATCTGTGTGCTTTGACAAGAGAATATGCGCTAAAAGCATGCTTCAGTGGTAAAGTTTTTCATGTAGACCTGATATTTAACAAAGACGTAGATAAACGACAAGGATGAAGTTAGAAATATGTGCACGAGTTATGTAATGGCGTAATAGAATATAATTATCTACGTTATTATTTGTGATTGAATTGATTGTCTGTAAACAAAACGTGTGATAAGACACGGCATGCAGAAATTTCTAGTTTCGAACGCTATTAGCACGACGGTCGGAAAGACGCGTGCCGTTCATTCCTGATTACCTTTTACCAACAACAGTCAGCTTGAATATGTCGGTGATGGTTCGAGCAGTGTGCGCTGTTGTTGAACGTGCCGACTCTACATGTAAAAATCTTTCTTTTTCGTTCCTTTCAGCCACTATGTTAAGACTTATGAACACACACGTGTCTGGACATGTGTTCAGATGTTATAAACATTCTTTCTCATTTGTCACATGAAATAAGATTATACAATCACACATAGCTATAGAACAAATAATGTTAAGTCTGACTAAGAGAATAGGGTGATGCAACAACAACTCTAAGATCGTCTGTACGTAAAGTGCTGGGAACAATGTAACTGATATCGTAGATGATGCACATAATGAGAGACGAGAGTGTTCGTCGCGTTTTGTTGAACTATATAGATTGGGATTAAGTGATCGATTTCGAAGCCTGTGTTAGCATGTAAAAAAGGTAATGACAACCCATAATAATCATAAAACGTGATGAAAAGAAAAAGTATAATGCACTTGACCAGTGCATGCTTTCTTAGGAAAAATTACGGAAACAGTCAATTGGAGTCGTTCTCGTCTAACATCTGCGTACATCAATAATTCATACTGCGCCAATATCAGCTAGCATTGGACAATAGAAGGACGTGGAAAAAGCGATTACATGATCAATATTTGCTGAGCATGATAAGGAAATGCAAAGAATATCGCTGGATAGTTAGTACTAGATATCTTGACTGAGATTTATTTGACGTAACTAGAAAAGTACAGAGGGATAGAGAATTCTAAATGTTCATTTTATGTATTAGACATTAGTTGTTGCTATATATCCATTGTTTCTATTGAGCAGTTTCGAAGCATGATGTGCCTAGAATGTAAAGAATTCACATAGCTGTATTTCAAATATAGAAGGATTTTACCTGTACGAGTGAAAAACGTTGTAATTCGTTGCTGTCAACCATGAATAGTGGATTTTCATCGGCTTGATTATGCATCATTTTTGCAAAATTTCGATGATGATGTATTGATAAATGTTGAGTGTGGGGTGTGTAATATCTAGCAGTAGCTTGTGCGAATGTTTCTCTTCTTGAAGGTCTTTGAATTGAAGTTCTTCTTATGAAGCTGCGTGACGGTGGACCAAAGTTATCACTTGAGATCGTAGTTTGTCGACGAAGACGTTGATTTTCAGTAGACGGTTGAGCGGCAAACGTTTCAGCCATGGTTTGTGTATGTTGTCGATCGAAGTATGCACGAAGAGCGAACTAAATTCAAATACAGATTGTCGATCTCCTTGTTCGATCTGTGACAATTTACTTTCAAAAGATCTAATGGGAAGAACCAAATAATATTCCATATCCAAACAATAGCTGCCCATGTCCATCCACAACCGTGTATATGGGTGAAATTCCAGTTAGCCCAAACAGCGATGAATGTTGCAATCAGTTGAGCAATGAGAAAAGCACCGACGAGGACGATGGATGGACGTTCGAGAAAGAAGAAACTATGTGAACGAGTGATGAAGATCAATGCTTGACTAATGGTTGACACTTGTAAATAGATAATCGAGTTTAAGACTGGATGATTGTAACCTGGATTGATATTTGATTGTGAATTGTATGGAAAGTGTTGAACACCGAATTTATCTTGAAAAAATGTTGTATCGACTGCAACTGCAAAGAAAGCAATCGTTGAGGCTGCTAGATAGACACCATATACGATCGCATATGTGAAGATTTCCGAGAGATGCCAACTGTTTGGATAAGAAGACGGTTTTACTCGATCTTTCGATATAGTTAAGATTGTACCGTCGTTGAGAATAGCAAGAATCAGAATCTAGAGAGCGTGTATGTGTTGATACATCATCGAAATTGAAATGAGTTGATTACCATAAATGAGGGAAAGTCGAATTTGTAAGCAAAGATCAGCACAGAAAATCCGACCAAAATACGAATTGTTATGGAACATGTGTAGATAGCATAGTTTCGCATACGTTGGAAGATTTGTCTCGAGCCAAGAATAGCTAGAAATCAGAATACAAGAACAATTGTATATCTCTTTCAAATAGGATTGAAGTTAAACATGAAACAAACTATTAAGTGCTATATTTACCATCGATAATGACTGATAAACCTGGTTCTGTTAGTACAATATCCGCTGCTGATCGCGCAGCATCGGACGCATCTGCAACGGCAACGCCCACGTTAGCTTTTGACAATGCCGGTGCATCATTGACTCCATCACCAGTCATTGCAATCATATGACCCATCTTTTGTAATCGATCAACAATCTCGTATTTGTGTTCAGGGTATACACCAGCAAAACCATCAGCATGTAAAACCAAATCGTCAATATCTCGATAACCAGAATCTGGTGGAGGTCCTTCTTTGAGCGTAGTAGAAAGAAACATATTATCGCCCATGCCGAGACGTCGGCCAGTTTCTTTAGCAATTGCTAATTGGTCACCAGTTAACATTTTAACTTTGACACCTATTCATTTCAAGTTATGAAAATAGGCACTAGAATATAGAAAAGATACTTGCCAAGTTCTAACGCGCGTTGAATAGTTTCTTTGGTATCTTCACGTGGTGGATCATAGATAGGTAACAGACCGATTAATTTGAATCCATTTCCTTTTCCATCTTTTTCTCCACTAGGAACATCTTCAATGGCTACTGCCAATGCTCGTAAACCACGGCCGGCGAATTCATCAACATCAGCGTTTAATTGTTTGATTTGTTGATCCGTTTTGTCCCGTGTACATAAATCAAGAATTGTATGTGACATACCTTTGCTAATTCGATGTACACTTCCATCCTTCGTTTCTTTATAGGTGATCTCTGTTCGTTTAATAGTTGGATTAAATCTATGAAAAATGACGTAAATATCTGGTATTCGTAACAACGGTTCTTTTCGTACGGTTTGAAGTCCAACTCTTGAATACCATCACGAACTTTATCTTTATCACCATATGTTGAGATAATGCACGCATCACTAAAACGAAAAACACGAATAAGAACTGGAATATGGGTACTTTCTGCTTGACCTACATCGCATCTGGATGTTCTAATCGAGAGGCAATAGCTGCATAACGAATGATCTCACCACTTTCAATATCTGCATATTTTTTTATTGTATCTTTATCCACAACAAGTTTATTCAAAGTTAAGGTTCCAGTTTTATCCGAACAGAGGATGGTCACAGCAGCCAGTTCTTCAATTGCTGTGACATGCGTAACAATCGCTTTATGCTCAGACAATTGTCTAGCACCAATAGCTAATGTAACCGATAAAACTGTTGGCATGGCAATGGGAATGCCACCAATCAGTAGTACGAGGATGTTGTTAATGCCACGCCGATAGCTGTAGTGAAAACCAGCACTAGACATGAAGATGAAAATGTGGAAAAAACTAGGCATGTTGTTACATACTACATCACAAAGATTTCAGCAATGATAAAGATTCCGATTGCAGCAATACAGAAGTTACCAATTTTAGCCAGAATTGTTTGTAGATGGCCAATTTCGTCATTGGCATTACCTACTAATTTCGCTGCTCGACCGAAGAATGTGTTGACACCCGTGCCAATAACTGAAATATGAAGTAGCTTTCTTTGTGACGAAAATCGGTTGATTGTACAGACCCACTGCTTCTCCTTCGCCTTGTTTACAGATTGAACCAGAAAAAATTTCATCACCATGTTTTTTATCTACAGGAAGTGATTCTCCGGTCAACGCTGCTTGATCTATTGAAATATCGCCTTGTTCGACTAGTTACGCAAACATTAATGAATGTTGCTCCTCTTTACTATCGAACAAGAACGCTCACCAATCAGTCGACCGTCAGCTGGTATCACATCACCTAGTTTAATGCCAATAATATCTCCCGGAACGAGCTCAGCAGCGTCAATAACTTTCCACTGACCATTCCGTTTGACTTTTGCTTCTGGTGCTAAAGATTTCATCAAGGATTTCACTGCACTACCCGCATTACGCTGTTCAATAAATCCAATGATCGAGTTGGCCAGAAGAAGTAGTATTATTCCGACGAAATCTTCCCAATCTGGTGCTCGACCGCCGCCATTCGATACAGCGATGGCAACGATGGCAGCTGCTTCCATGACCCATGAAAGTGGATTCCACATGAATAAAAGAAACTGAATGATAGGATTTTGAGTTTTCTCGTCTAAGCGATTGTGTCCGAACTAAATCAAAGCGAAAAGATACATCATAGGATTAGATTCTCAAATTACTTTTTCAAGACGTTCTTTGATCTGATCATCATTTAGACCGTCTTTTTTTGTGCTAAAATAGTAGATTGTACAATCAATAAAAGGAAGAATCGAGTTGAATTACATACTCTAGCATTTTAAAAACGTCACCTTCTTTCATCGTCGACAGATCATATTTTTCTTTATTGTACATTTCTTCGACTGTCAAATTTTTGACAGCCTGGGCAGGTATATTCACACTTGTGGATTTGGGTCTTCCATTCATCTCCGGTGCCATAATATTAACTTTCTCCGATTCAACTACGCAATACAACTAGCGAAAGACTAAAAAAATCACAGGCGATCAAATGTAAATCACATGCATTTATCTATTCACTTACCCTCACGCCCTAACCCTGGATACGACTATGTAACCAAATGTCTGGTTAAAGAGTGACAAAGTAGAATATATAAATTCATAGACAACAATGGAAATAAAGAACGCACCAAGTAAACTGTACTTGTGAACGTCCTTTTTGAATGTAAATCATTTCAAATTTCCCGCCTATTCATTCTTACATATAATGAAAGCACGCCGTGCATGTCGTCCATCAGTGTAAGTACAACTTTTCCTTTGTTACAAGCACAAGCGAACCTGCCTGACTTTTTCAAATAGTTCAATAAAACATCGATGATCAGTCGTCAATGCTTATCAAAACCTTTAGTAAACACGAAGATCCTCTCTTGATCAGCTTATATTCATTAGGAAATGCTAATTGAAAGTTTTGCATTGAGATTATCTTTCTTACGCATTCATCCGAATGCAGAGTTTAATGTATGTAAATTCTTCGAGACAGCGCGCGCGCACACACAGCAAAAAGAAAAAAGAAGAAAACTGAAGAGCAAGACAAGAGAAAAAGATATGAACGATAAACACCAAAGAAGAACACACAGTGGAATCGAACATATCTAGAGAAAACGAAGCGTAAGAAGTAAATAAAGGAGGAAGAAAGCACGAACACCAAAAAGAAACAAACTGAATGCGTACGCAGCAAAAGATAACTAATTGCGTGTCATCAATGTGTGCACGTCTATGTGACAATATGTTAATCAAGTCTGATTTTCTGAGGAGAAGTTCGAGAGCGCGCTGGAGTTAAATGAAAAACCGAACAGATCGAATATGAATATTGAATGTGCAAGAGAAACCAACAAATACAGAGACAGATCGAGAAAGTCAAAAGAAACAATTTCACTTTAGTTACAAAGAGAATAAAGAAGAGCACACACTGTTATTTTCAGGCGATATAAAAACGTGTCAAGTTAAGAAGAATAAATTACGCGAAAATTATTTCAATATATATATGTACGTATATTCATGTGTGCAGAAANAATAACATAGAAAACAGATAGAGAAAAAAAACAAAATTAATTGACGAAAAGTCAACACACTCCGTGAGTATCAAACATAGAAACACAAGTAAACAAGCAATAGCAGCGTTCGTGCAATATGACGAATGTTAGTTATAGGCATGTAAGTTTTTTTAATAAGTAAACAACAGTAGAAAGAAAGAAAGAAAGAAAGAAAGAAAACTCTCTTCATCTTAATCTTTGCTGGTCATATTGATGGATTGATAGTGGCATCGATTCTTACTTGATGGTAGGTGCTTGATGTTGAGTCGAATAGACTCGAATCGAACCTGTGTTGATAATTGACGATGATGGCACAGCCGCTGATGTTTTTCTATGTCTGATATTTGCAAAGAAAATTTTCAAAAACATAAACAAGAGGATATCTTAACTACGGATACAATCGAAAGAGAAAAAAAAAGCCTCGAGCGAAAAATTATTCGAACATCTCATAGCTCTGACTACGTAGCGAGGAAATACACACTTGAGTTTCTCTTGAATTTTGGGCGTATTATGCAAATGGTGTTGCGGTTGTTGTGCTGATAGACTTGCTGACTTGGGATTCTCACGTACGGACGACCGCATCAAATGATGTGGTGCTTGAGAAGATGTGGATGAAGCTGACGATGGCGCCGGTTCAATACCGCTACGATTAAAACTAGACAAAACCAGGGGAGATTTCAACCGGTTAGTGTGGTTGAGAAGAGAAAAATCGAATAAAACACAAACCTTTGAGGTAAACGTGGAATACGACTTTCAAAAAATGCACTAATAAGCAAAGCAAACAATGACAAACAACCATGCAAAGAAACAAAATCGATATCTCTCGTAGGAATACTTACGCATCTCCTGTTGGCGTTTTACACTTGTCGCTGGTATCGACTTTTCTCATCGATGCACCACCTGGTACAGGGTCGATTGTTTCACGACGACGAACACCTGTACCAGGTAAACGAACTGTTTGTGAGCGAAGTTTCTCAACTGCGTTTGTACGGTTCGATACTGAATGCGACGCGATCATTGACGAGACCGGTGGACCACCGCTTGCACTTGTTTTCAGCGACATATGCTGACCATTGTTAGCTGTCGATGTATCAATGCTCGATGATGTTAATAACGATGTGTTGACACCATTAGTTCCAGTTGTTGTCCCATTTATTAACGAATGATCATTGCCAGAGGGTGGTACTGCTGCAGTCATTGGTCGATGTTGCTTATCATTAGATGGAAGATTTTCTTTATCGTTTGCTGTTGCTGGCCGTGTACTGGCTGAGACAATCTTCGATGCTAAAGTTGATGATGTATTCGATGCATCACTGACACCTTTGTTGTTGTTGCTGCTGCTGTTGTTCGTTGTCGTTGTACCTAATTGAGCGTCGGGACTATCATTCTGAAAAACAAATCAGTAAATTGAATCATGAATTTCAGTGCATTTCGTCGTACTTCATTTGTTCGAACGGCAAGAAGAAGATAATATGCCATGATATCATCATATTTACGTGAAGTTAATGACTCAATGACTTGTTCTCGTGCAAAATTACTATCACGTATCATAGCTTCTATTCGATAGCTATCATTAAAATCTTGACTTGGCTCTTCATATGGTTTCAATTCGTCATTCTCATAATTGATATTGATCCATTTATCTTTCATAATTGCCTAGAAAAACAGAAAATCTTGGTAAATACATTGGAAGAGCTCGATCGACTGTACTTCTAGTGCAGCACGTCGTGCTGGATTTAAAACGAGAAATTTCTTCAATAAAGTCTCACAATCCGTTGACATGTAGAATGGAATTCGATACTTTCCACGTAAGACGCGTTCTCGTAGTTCCTAAAACACATTTCCAATTCCAAGACGTTGAGCAACAAGATTCGATGCATACTTTAAGATTTTGTCCATCAAATGGTAATGAACCGCTGACAAGTGTATACAAAATGACTCCTAAACTCCAAACGTCGACTTCCGGTCCATCATATTTTTTTCCTTGAAACAGTTCCGGTGCGGCATATGGTGGACTACCACAAAATGTATCAAGTTTATTTCCAGGTGTAAATTCATTGCTGAAACCAAAATCTGCGATTTTAATATTCAATTCTGAATCGAGTAGAAGATTTTCTGCCTAAATGAATAGCAGACATTCGATCGAATCGATCAATATTACGTTCATACTTTCAAATCTCGATGCACAATATGCTTCTGATGGAGATATTGTACAGCAGAGACGATCTAAAGTGAAATGTGATGACTTGTGGAAGAAGCTTTTCAGTATAATTAAAGGTCTGTTGATTTGCAATGGATTCTTTTTCTTCTCGTTTACAAAGAAGCAAATCATTACGGCTTCATTAGTTTTATCGAAGCCATTAAAATCAAATAATGGATATTGATAATGATTTCGAAGTGTGAGAACTTTGATGATTGATTCTCTTCACTTACCTGTCGAAATTTTGATCGCGCTTCCTTTTCTTTCATGCGTCCATGTGCAACAAGATAATCAAACACCTCACCTGTACAAATACATCAATTATTCAAACGATTTATATTTTTAATTTTTTTGCATTACCTCCACTTGCATATTCCATGACAAGATACAATGTTTTCTCCGTTTCGATGACTTCGAAAAGTTTCACTAGAACAGCAGAAAGAACAATACTTGGATCGGAGATCTTCTCGTTACTTACCAATATTTGGATGATCGAGTCCTTTCATTATCTTGACTTCTCGAAATAACTAGACGAGAAAAAGACGAGGAATAAACGAAGAAAAAAACAGATTTTTCTATTCCAACCTTTTGCAAAGATGTGGGATTCAGTTGAGCTTTGTCGATTATTTTAATTGCTACTTCTCGGCCTGTTGGAATATGTTTGGCTAATTTGACTTTGGCAAAATTACCTTTACCAATGGTCTAAATAGAATACGAACTCTCATCGAACTCGTTCACAGAGAAGCTGATCGTTTACCTTGACAAATCGATATTTGCCAATGTGCGGTTCGTTAGGATCACGCATTTTACTTGATTGTAAACGTGTGGACGAAGATGGTGCAGGTCCAGTGGATGGTGTACTATTGTTATTATTATTGTTATGATTATGATGATGATGGTGATGATCGTTATTGGTAGATCTCTAGAGAAGGAAAGAACAAAAAAACGATTTGTCACATATTTAATATAGTTAAACATCTTCTAACTATCTTATGAACAAAACACATTCACGTTTACGTAAAATCATTTCTCCTTCGACTTTTTTTCCGTGTCCTTTCAGATGCTGTCATCTGGGATTTTTTTCTTTCTTCTTCCGTCATACAATGTTGTCGACATTTGAAAATAAAAACAGACAGATAGATATATACGACGTTTCATTTTCTTTTTCCGTATATCAATAAACATGAATGAGAAAAAAAAATTATATTATGTGTATTTTTTTTCTCTCTCGGTCCCTTCGCGTCATCTTTCTTTTGTCAATTACGAATAATAGGTTGACGAACACATTATACATACATTCAGTTTGGAGTAGGTGTAGTTGTCCCTTTTTTTTTCTTTTCTTCTCTTGTACACATTCTCTTTTTCCACTTTTTCCTCTGTCTCTCTCTCATGTTCTTTATGCACATACGCATGAACGAAACACTTAAACGGTCAGACTATAAGACACAAAATAAGTAATGAATGGTCTACTGATCTGTACAAAATGGCACTGAACTAGTCAACATGCTGAAAAATAAATTCAAATTGCGAACTATTTGATGACAAATGTCATTCATTGCATGAACAAGGAAAAAAAAAGAAGCGAATGTATAACAGCGTATACATTCATGTGAAAGAATGATCGATCATACGATATTACATCATATCTAATAGGAGCTAAGAAAAAAACACATTATCGTTACTAATTGATGGACATATTCTATGTAATATTCGATCAAAATTTCGATTGAAAAGACAACTTACTCCATCAGCAGCATTACTGTCTCGTGTTGTTGATGATGATGATGATGGTTGATTAAGTTTAACAATATTTGTTCGAGGATATTGTGTTGGTGTCGACATGTTTGTCCGTACAGCGAGTAATATTCGAAGAGAATTCGTGGAGTGTTGTGTATTGTTTGCAGTTGAAAAGTCTTCTTGCTAACAAAACTAAACTGTTCACCAGATCATAGAGAATGTTTCTAATAGAAATGGGATATTGATATTAAGAACACATGATTATCCCATTTGAAAAGTGATCTCATAATCTAGAATACATTTCAATCGATTGAATTATTGGAAAGAAGAAAAAAAAAGAACTTGACTAGGTTAGTCTTCTTCTTTTCATATTGTTCGTCAATGATCAAAACATATATACATGCTTATTGTACAGGTATCGGCCATGTTGAGTATATGTTTGTGAACCTCTCGGCTGACATACACAGGTGTTTGGCTAGAAGTTCGATGTAATAAACAAACAAGAAAACAACTCGATTTTTAACTTCTTTTGTCATCGATTTGAAAGAAATGATTCAAAGATAAATATGTTGGATTGAAATGAAGAATTCTCCCGACTTTATTGTAGATGACGCTAGGTGGTTAGATTGACAAGACGACTATTGCAGGTTTGCAGTTGACAACTTTTTCAGTGCGGTGATAATAAAATCACTAAAAATAACTCGAAGACAATCGAAATTAATTGAAACATACCTGGAAATGTCGTCATTACAAAACGGCAATGAAGTGAGTTACCCATCTGTAAGAAATCTCTGCTCCAGGTAATATTTGTTAATGAATATGAGTTCGGCAATATGATGAATATTCTTATTTTGTTTTTCAAAAGCCTTGAGAAATTGTTTTTCTCTTTCAATGCCAACATGACATTACTTCCAACACATAGATCTACAAGTGTCTTATTTACAATTAATCGTTATCACACATGGTAAAGATACAGAACGAAGGCGAGATCTTGTAAATATATGTTGATGATTGATTGACAATTTTCCTTTGTTTTTCTTAACATTGTCGAAGTCAATTATATTATTGATGTGATATTGATAATTAAAATGAAAGATTCCCCCAAGGTCACAAAACTAATTAAAATCAATCTATTCAGAATTGATGCAATGAATTGCATATAACCTATACATCCGGTCAGGAGTGTTTGCACAATTGAGAAACGCGTCTTGTTACTCAGGCAACAGAGTATTATTATTATTATTATTTATTATCCATGAATGATTGACAAATGAGCTTGCTCTCGATATTGGCAAGATAGTGTCTATTCAGCCATTTTCTGTGTGTTCACACATTGATTAAAATGTCGAATTACAGCCGGTTGCTCATTCTATGAGGAAAATTCATTTAATGATGGTTAGTTAATCCTTCAATAAATTGTGAAAATACTAGTCGAACAGTCGTTTACTTGTTAAGTGGAGCATCTCAATTGCGACAAGCGTTTTTGGGAAGAGTTTCTAAAGAATGGGAATGATGCAGTCATGATCTGTGTCCTTAAAATCGACGAAGTTGATAATTAAATTCAGCATTTATGAAGCAAATCATAAACAGTGCTTTAAATAGGTTTTCAGGGCACAAAAATTCGACCAATCGTCGATGATGACGAATTAATCGACCTCATTATTCGATATTTTCAATTCGATTGATTTTCTATATCCCATACAATGTGACTAAAACAATAAATAACACATCTATAGCCTACTTCAGACTTCTTATTTTTATGATTTTCTCACTGTGTTTGCATTCATCTATATTAAACTACTTAAATATGAAAACATCACGACCATATTCATCGTGTAATCAATACACAATTTTATTTACTTTGTAATTCTATGTCATCATCTGAAAAAAAAAAGAATTAGATTTGCGCTCCTATTTACATTTCATCAGTGGCAAGTCAACATCGATCAGTTCACATGGCACTCACTTATTGACGGCAGGGTCCAGAATTCTATTGACAGAAGCTATATACATCACGGACAAGTTTCCCTTGGAAAAGTAAAAAAAAATCACATCTTCTCGAAAAACATAATTAAAGTACTGTTCCTCTAACGAGCAAAATCTCAATATTTCGATTTTTTTCTCTTTCCTTTTAGGTAAACTCTCTTTTGTGTGAAGCTGAGAGTAATAAAAAGAAAATAAAAAGAGGAAGAAAAAGATGTCAAAGCTGATGTATAGGTAGTGAAATAATTTCTCTCAGGCTTGCAGAGAAAAAAGAAAGACATGCATGTTTCATTTCAACACGTCAAATATTTATACCCATCATTTAGTTACAACCAATTCAAACAAATAGGTGAGTTTGGTGTTGTTTAATAGTTCACTCCTAGTCAGTTTGGTGCAAATGTCTGCTGACTGTGGTTTTATGACTTATGAGCCGTTGTCATTCGACATTTATTGCAATGGTACCAAATAGAATGTGAAAAAAAAACGTGACATAGTTGTTCTTCTTCTTGGACAAGCACATTTTCTATTTTATGAATGTGAAAAGCGTTAGTGGATGTAAATGACGCATGCGTACGATGGATGAACGGTGACTGGCCTGATTTCGTTTTCCAAATATTAACCGAATTGATACCGGCCTTTTTCATTAAATCTAGCGTTGAGAGAATTGAAGTAATCGTCGTCAGAGTATGTCTGTGTCGATCATTCGATGAAATAGTCAGTTTTCAATTAGATATATTCGTACTTTTTAACTGAATACTTTTGTTGTTGTAAATGGCGGTATTCACGTATTTATATCCCGCCGTGTAGTATTATTTGGCCCCGTGAAGTTCGACCGAATCCTTTTCGAGCAAAAATTTCCTTTCCTCTTGTAGAATTATTCCGTCGATGCAAAACAGTTGAATATTTCGATTGGCAAGCAGAGAAAGTATGAGCTTGCGTTGCTAGTTAATTGTATGCTCTGTCAATTTCTTCACTGAGTAAATATTAGCATATTGTCAGATAAAACCTGACTGATGTTGGGTTACTAATGAACAACGACAAGCTTTCACGTTGCTGCCATAAGAGTAAATACAGTATAGAGTAATTATAGAGTACAGCTGCCATCCGTATCCTTTTTTGAGATACAGTACTCCATTTGAACTCTTCTTGTTTGCAACAAACAAAAATAATCTTTGGTTAAAATCAATAAACTTATCGACTGCGATTAACATATTCATTCGCAGAAAGATGCGAAGAGTACGTTTCACTCAAATCAATCATTCCTTATCTTCAATCGAACTCGATGCAAGTGACGCAGTTCCTACGGATGTGAGCGAAGATACGATTAAATACTANATTGGTCTCATATCCCCCGAACTATTCTTCTCGTCATTTTTTTTGTATTGAAAGAACTATGCAGGTATCATATTACGTATGTCAATATGTTTTTTAAATAGAAATATTGGTCGCTTACGAATTACCAGAAGTCGTCTAGAAACTCTAAAAAAGCTTTGTAAGATTTTATTATACCGTACAGCAGGACAAGGTAGTTCATTCTGTTCCCCTGTCGCTCCTACTCGCTCGCCCTGCAGAGCGGACAGGACAGGAGAGCAGGGCGTCCTGTCCTGTGCTCAGCTTTAAATGGGGCACACAATTTTTTCATGATTAACAATACAGCTGACATCAAGAAACGCATTTCATAAAATGGTTTTTCACAAAAAAAGCTTTTGGGGCTGTTTTCCTCTGGTCTGAAATTAGTCTTCGGATCCTAGTTTTTATGTTCGAAACGATTGTTTCCAGAATATATATTCTTTTCGCTATGTATCCACTCAGAAAAATAAAAATTCTCCCTTAAAATTAGTAATACAGTCAGAAATTGGTTTGGAGAAATCAACTACAGGAATGTTTTGACAGTCGAAAACTATTAGAGACATCGATAACTTTTCAACACCTCGAAGAATAATTTCGACACTTTCAAGTCAAGTATTACTCCTCTTCGCAATAAAATTTTCAAACAATTATTGTGTACTGGTTTTGAAAAGTCCAATATTTCGATTTAAATGGACAACAATCCTTCTCATCTTCTCAGAAAAGGTTCTACTCAAAGTATGTCTTCTCTAGTTGCATTGACTAATAAACATATATTGCACAGTAATATTTCTAATTGTTCTTAGAGTTAGACTATCTTACTCACTTCTATGTCGATGTGAAACGATTATCATGATGTCAGGTACACATCGATGATATATATATTCAATGACATTAGTTGACTTTTTTCAAGTAATGTTTGTTTACATAAACCAATCAAGCGTGCTATGTAATGCATGGCTCAATAAGATGTGTGTTGGAGATTCTGAAAAAGAATAATGATTTTAATTTCTATCATAGTATTTAATCGTATCTTCGCTCACATCCGTAGGAACTGCTTCACTTGCATCGAGTTCGATTGAAGATAAGGAATGATTGATTTGAGTGAAACGTACTCTTCGCATCTTTCTGCGAATGAATATGTTAATCGCAGTCGATAAGTTTATTGATTTTAACCAAAGATTATTTTTGTTTGTTGCAAACAAGAAGAGTTCAAATGGAGTACTGTATCTCAAAAAGGGGCACGGATGGCAGTCCTGTTATACAGTCATGTGCGCCTTCTTCTGAAAGTCTACAGACGTACTTCTCCTTTCAACAGACTGTACAGGTAAAATGATATTGAATCCGCATGAGTTGTTCGTGTTAGTCTCAAAAGATTCGTGCTGACATACTTTTCTTTTATTCGTCAAGTCGAATGTACGGATTGTTAATATGGAGAATAAGTAATTCGGCAAATAGAAAAATATAATCTTCAATCATTCTCGTCATCATGTTTATTGTAGCTATAAAATTGACAGTTAGATTGGCGGTGCGCAGTTTCTTTCATGTCGATATTCAGATAAGAGATTACTTGATATTCAAGATGATTAAGTCTATATATCAGACTCACGCGTTAGAACAGATGAGAATTAGTCGATTACCTTTGCTGATTTAGATATCAATTACAGTATATCATTTTTTTCTCAATAAGATTGGTCTCATATCCCCCGAACTATTCTTCTCGTCATTTTTTTTGTATTGAAAGAACTATGCAGGTATCATATTACGTATGTCAATATGTTTTTTAAATAGAAATATTCCTTTGCTCCCTTACCAAATCACATTGATTCAACAGAACAAAAGCTTCTTAACATGATATTAAGTCCACATTTATATGTCAATTGTTGGCACACATCTCTTTGTGCTTCAAACATCACATTTTAAACTAGCCATAGACGACGCATGCTCATGCATAATCATGATAAAACTAGTATATCGACTATTTAGTAAGTTCTTTACAAAGATCTATTTACGTTTTACGAAAGAATGCATCGAAATACCTTAGAAGGAGGATGCAGATGTGGGTACACATGTCTACTATCGAAATACAGCCGCCTTAACCCTCACATTTAAAAGGTTGATATTTCAATTGTGTTCCTGTTCTTCTCTATGTCTCTCCTTCGACACTTGCTTAGAGGAACTACACAACTAGTGTTAAATACATACGATTAGTGTGATGTATGCATCGACATTTTCTGTGTGACACCCGTTAACTTACTACGGCAGGTGAATTAATTAGTTTTCTGTTCGCAAAAGACGCGGACGACGTTTTTGGAGAGTTGGTGATTTTGTTTTACTATCTCGATTTTGTTCTCTTTTTTTTTGTTAAGAAAGATGTTTAAGGAGAGTGAATAGAAATAATTTACCCGAGGAGAAATTCTTCTTTTCCTTGAGTAGCTCTCGAGAAAAGAAAATGTCATGATTCTGTGCGTCAATTTGAGGAAGAGAAAATGTCTCAAAGAAAAGAGAAAAAGTCCTCCTAGTAGAAAAATTACCAATTCAACGATGTTTATTTAACCAGATTCATGTTATTTTCTTTGACAAAATGGTCATTAGCACTCATATGTGATTGTTTTATAGGAGCAGTTCTATTTCCTCGTCAAATGTTGCCAACAAGTAAACTACTCCTTCTCTTATTTATTCACTTTATCGGCGGTATTCTAATTGGTTATTTTATCGCGAACAATCGAGTCATGTATAAGACGAATTTCGTTCTAACACCATCATCAATAGAATCGCGTGGCGCACTGCAACATACACATAATTCCACTTCACATGTTGTTATAGTGAATTTTAGTAAACCAGTTAATGTGACATTCAAATGTATGAAAACCAAAACACTGCTGAATTATTTCAATTCCCATATATGTGTTTACGATTCGCAAAAGGATATTTATGTCAGTAATTCGTTTCGCGAATCAACATCTATTTGGGAAGAAGAAGGCGTTACTCGAATACTTCGCGTACTTCTTCGTTATCCGCATTTAGATTTCATTGATATCGGAGCCAATATTGGCACTTATACAATGTATGCAGCTGCCTTAGGACGATTTGTTCTATCTATAGAATGTTTTGGTCCAAATGTTGATCGACTTCATCGTGCAGTTCAATTGGCTGATGTCGGAAATCGAATTGCTCTAGTTCACAACGCATTGTATACGAAATCCGGCGAATATTTAAAATTGTCAAACGATGCACTAAACGTCGGCGGACAAGAATTAGATGCTGCGATGAAACCCAACATTAGTAAATCGCTTTCACATAATCAAAGTCTTTCAAACCCTTATGTAGTGAAGACAATCCAATTCGATGATCTTCTACCAGTTTTACGCGAACGCGGTTTACGTAGTGCAATTATGAAAGTTGACATTGAAGGCAGCGAAAGTTTTGTTGTGGAAGCTGGAAGTCAAATATTCGATTCATTCGATATACCAATGGTTCAAATTGAATGGTTGAAAGTCCGCGTTTTTCCGAAACGTGTCAATATTTTGATCGACTTTTTTATTAAGCGTAATTACGAACCACGAACGTTTCAATGTCAACTACTCGCTATGAATGAAGTTGAGAAGTGGCCAAATGATTTTTGTTGGACGAAAAAGAACTTCACATTTTGTTAAATTATTATTATTATTTTTATTCTTCGTTTTTCCTTCACCTTTTCTCAACGATGAATCAATTAGAGAATATTAATGTGCTATCAGGTGAAATTGGCCGTTTTTTTCTTCAATAGGCAAGTTGATAGTCATGTAAAAGAAATAGATCTGATTTATTTTCGTGTTTAACCGAGACAAAACGCTATTGAATCAGAAAAAGAAATGAAAGATACTCAGCCGAATTTTGTCATATTAATCACAGAAAACTATAGAGAAAACTGATAGCTGAAAAAAGAAACGACTTCATGTTGATACATTGATTTTTCTCTACGGAGAACATCGAACGAGCTGTTCCATACGATACTTGCTGTTTAATTCATTGAATCTTTAGTTGAACCATAACTTTGAAAGATAATCTTCTTCATCTCATACCCATGATGTCCAGCCTTCATACAGCGTAGCTAAATTTTCAATGTGGGTTGCTTCACGAATGGTATAACGAACCTAAACACGAGAGAAAGGCAAAAGGTCAAGTGTGATTGATGGACTTTTTAGGAATTTACTTGTTCGCTGATGGAACTTTGAGCTAATGGATCAGGATCTGAACCGTCAAGTTTATCACGAATTCGTTTACAAATCTCGACTGCATATTTGTTTCGTTCTTCAATAACTGAAGCAAAAAAGAGTATTTCATTACTAGAAGAATGCATTCATGGACACAAACCTTTAATTGATTTATCTGTCGTATCGTGTTGTGCACTAGTATTTATTAGTGACGAACTTGCTTGTTCTCGATTATCTGTCGAATATATATGGATAGAAAACAGAGAATTTATGAAGAAGAAGATTCTTACCAATGTCAGTTGGTGGTTTTAAGTTGATTAAATCTTCAAAAACTCTATACGAGAAAAAAAATCATCCGCCAAGGTCTTTAGTCTCTTTCGTGTTTATAAATCTCTCATTACTTTGTTTTAATCGCTAAGACCCGCTTCATCTTTATTAGAAGATCTTCATATCTCATTGTACTATTTTTGTCAATGTGAAGCGTATGCTTAGCAATAGCATGACATAATTCAAGAAATTCTCGGTGAATTTGAGAATAACTGGCAATTGTAGGATGTGGAATGGTCTATGAGATAGAATTTGAATTAGTCTCACAAAAACAACAGATTCAGAAGGAACATACGCGAAGTAAACTTTTCAATAGTGATGATAAATCTTTGAAGATCACATTGTGATGAGACATCTGTTCTTTCAATTCAGTGATTGAATTACTCGTTTCATCCTGTAAATGAAAAACAAGACAATTCTCCGATGAAAACCTATTTTATTCTGATCAACACATACACGCCGAATTTCCATGTCTTTCTCTTCTTTCGTTCGATTTCGTTTTTGCTTCATATATTCATTATTCGCTTGTTCAATTAACATCGGAAGATTTTGTAAGGTAATCTCTTGTAAATTTCCGATTGGCTAGAAAGACAAATGACATTTGTCTCTAATCAAAGACATTTGTCAACGTACTGCAAATTCCAAGACTGCTTGTTCAACAGTTGTGAAATTCGATTCGATATTTGTTTTTAATTGACAAATCTCCAGACCTCTGCAAATAGAACAATTAGAATAGATCAATTGGCAACCAGTCGGCTTTTAAATAATACTTCTCGGCAAATGCTCGTGCATGAAGAATTAACTCTCCTTGAAGTTTAATTTGCTCTTCATATTGTTCAAAGAGAAGCCAAGATTGAAGAGTTTTAACAAGATTTGCACAGATTTGTTTGTCGTTCTAAAAGTAACTGTCGAGGAAAAAACAGAAGAGTTCAATCGAATTTTTACATACGTTGATTTCATTCGTGCGTTGTTTTTGTTGGTTTTCAAATTTGATAAGCACATCTTGTACTAATGGATTAGCGCCAGCAGCCCATCTTAATCGCTGAATCACTGTTTGTTCAAGAGTTGTTATTTTATCAATAATTATGATCGAGGCGTTGTCGGGTATGGCTAACACACTTTGATCCTTCAAAAACAAAGACTTGACGAAGAAAAATTCTCTTTCGAAGTAACCTACCGCTGCTAGTTCCTCACACATACTACGTCGCTGTTGGTTTTCAGTACTGGAATTCAATAAATGAAAGTTTTTCCATCGATAGGCAAGTAATTGCATTTCATTCGTATATTTTCGAGTATTTAATATATCGAATGCAATTTGAATTTGTCTAAAGCAAATATTGAATGAGCAAATAGATATACCAGCTACAAATTCGTCTGTTCTTACTGAGCGTTATTCTTGCTTTGCCATGAACCATTGATCTGTGCTAATAATTGCTGAAGTTCACTGGTGTTTTGTGTTGGTGTAATCAGACAGAATCGATGAAGAAACTCTTGAAACTGATGATCCGATTGAATAACATCAGTTTGTAAGGATGGAATTAATGATAGGATTAAGTAACTGGTGACCAGAGCGGGTAGATCAGCAAGCTAGAAGGAAATGCAATGAAAAAATGTTCATGGATGTCTTCTGTTGATTTACATAATGATTGATGTATAAGACAAGAAATTGCTTGATGAGTTTGGTTAAGTCACTCTCTTTAATGATTTGGGTATTGAAATCTATGGAATCAATGAAAGAATTATATGAGATGTGCTTGGAGTTGTATTTTACTATCGAATGTTTGTGTGTGGTCAATGGCTAATTGACAGATTTGTCGCATGGTAGTGATTTTGCTAATCGAAAAGAAGTTTTTCAGAAAGTTCTGTCGAGTATCGTTGGTTATGTTCGTCTAAAATATTTCGATTGAAATACACTATTTCAATCATAATGAAATGATCGTACTTGTTTCCAATCGAATAGTGGTGATTGTAACCAAGTTGAAGGTATGTCTAACGTTTGAAAGAGAACCGTGATATCATTGAATTCATTATCAAGTTCGTCGAATGCATTTGAGAGATTCAAAAACGTATCAAAAATCTCATTCGAAGCTAAAATCAGACAAAAGTCGATAAGCGTTGATCTGCAATTTTGCAGAACATACCTGTGATCCACGATGAACGAAGTTGCTGATAAGCTGTTTGGCACGTATCGTCGATCGGTGCAGGATGAATCTGCTGAAAAGCATTATTCAACAGATCCATACACACTCGAAGATTAGCTTGTTTCGAACATGCAGCACGAATCAAAGTAGGTACTGCGTTTAGATCAAAGTTGTTTGACAAATCCTATACAAATTTTCGTATTCAAATGGCTACATTACTACCATTACTCACTTTGACTAATCGAAAGATGTTCTCCATACGATTCATCAATTGGATGATACTATCAGCAGACGGTGAATTTAATGACTAGAAGCAAATTAAATGGTTCAGTGGAATACTCATTCAAACTTTCACTTACTATGATTGCGCTGTGTTGTTGAATAATCGATGCTAGAAAATTTGTGTTGCTGATCAATGTGTAAAGATCATGAATGAATGTTTCATCGTGGTTTTCTACGAATGATTGTGTATTAAACATCATCTTAGCGCGATCACTCATTTGTCGACAATGTTGCCATCGATCAAATAGCATCAATGAAAGAATGTAACGGTAATTTGTGTATTCATCGCTATCTAAGGCTGACAGAAGACGAAACGTTGACATAAAGTCAACAGAGGCAAGTTTTACTTTGTAGAATAGAGCTGAGCGAGTTCTGATAGATTGTATCATCTACTAATGATTGTTGAAGGAACATTTGTAACTTGGAACTCTGTGCGATGGAGAAATTCTATTGCGAATGACTTTGTAGAAGGATTACTTACTTCTGTTAGTTCCTGATTGATTGTTTGCAAGTATTCAGTCAATTGATGATCGACAGAGATTGCTCGATTGATCAATTCTACTCGTGAAGCTGAATTTTCATTGATAAGAAATTCTGTATCAACATGATGTAGAAATTCTTGACATCTATAAACTCAATTTAGATACAGCAGCAACGAGAATCAAGAGATCTCACTTTTCAGTAGTAAAATTATTGTAAAGTTCATTGAGATGATGTTTTAATGTGTTTAGTAACGATGATGAAATATAATCAGTTGGTAGATAGTGGCAAAGTTCAACAAGATTTTTCGATACACTCGAAACAGTCGATTGGCGCGCCGATCGATAGAGTTTGAGAGCATTTCGCAATTCGTTATCTAATTCTTCGCTCTAAACAAAGGATTTCTGAATGGCTGAAATGTTCGAGCTGTCGGCCGTCATACTTGATGGAGTAACGCTGATTTTCCGGCTGTTTGAAGAAATTCGGAAGCCAGTACCACTGGTGAAGTACTAATAGACACTTCATTGGTTGCAATAAACTGTTGAATTTTAGTATAAAAGTCTTTCGATTGTAAATCTCCATACGCTTCCTACAATAAACTTGACACTCTAAGTATAGTAACAATAAATGATCTGCTCACATCAATGTTGATGACAACAGAATCCAGACGTTGACACAATGACAAGACCAAATCTCTCGCTGTGTTCATGTCCGATCGGATTGTCTGTAGCTTTTTTCGTCTGAATAGAAACGCGATTTCTGTCACACTGAATTTAAATCGTAAAAATGAATCGAACCTGTCGAGTAAGGAAAACAATGGGTGACTTGTTGCATTGCTTTCTACAGCTGTTCTAAAATAATCCAAACGTTTCTCCATCAGATGCATTTTCATTTCGTGTTCATTGATAGTTTTGTTCAGTTCGTTCATATCATTGACGCGTTGAAACAACTTATTCATCGTTCGATTGATCGAATCGCTAGAAACGATCACATATCAAATATGAAATACTACATTCGAACAGATTTTACCCAAGAATCAACCAATTATGTCGAATTTCAATTATACGCAGATGCAGCATGCGTAGTAGAGCATCTTTTTCTACTTGACGTTTCTTTATAGTAACCTGCTCGTAGAGGTGACTTTGTCCACCATAGAATGCAGCGAGAACACCGGTATCGTGACCCGTCCAATCGATCAATGGATCATAGATAAACGATTCGAGTAGATTGAGTAAGATTTCTTTGCCATTACGTAAAATTCCCAAAACATTTTCAGATGAAAGAGAAAATACACCGTCAAGACCGGCAATTCCAAGTGCATTTTGCAAGTTTTGTGTCAAACGATACGGAACCTTTTCCGGTACGCGTAGTTTTTTACCCTTTTCAAAACAAATATTATAATCAATGTGAATAATCTAAACAAACGAAAAATCAATGTATTTTATTCAGTATTAACCACAATGTTCTAATTACTTGTCCAGATTTTAAATCAACAAGAACGTTATCAAGATGACGATCGCCCAAACCAATCATGTATCCAATCATAGATGTGACAGCCAATGAACGACTGCAAAAGACACATAAAATCGAATACATTGTATCATAAATTCGCGATTGCATACCCATAATTTTGAACATTCTTATACCATAAGCCTACACTTGGACAACTGCACCAAAGTTCTCTAAAACACGTCAAGAAAACCTTTATTGTCATTCGAAATCTACTAGAATACCAACCGTGATAGTAAATCCGCTGGTGTTTCACGGATTAACTCCTCGATACATTGACGTAATATTGGCATTGGTACTTCGCGACGATCTTCGACAGGTGATTTGCCCTAGGTTTGAACTTCTCATTCAAAATCGAGAATAAATCAATTGTATGTAACTACCTTTTCTTTTAATATGCCATTTAATTTCGAATAATAGATATCATTTGGTTTTTGTACTGTCGCCAATGTTGTCTCTTGATTATCATTCTAAAAACAACTTTCAAGCCTTCTTTGAGCAGCTCTTGGTGCATACCTGAGCTTTCCAAGTTTGTGCTGTAGCTTGTCTTTGTTGCCAGCGTTTATAAAGTGTGAACAATGGCGTTGCACCTTCCACCCATTGAATCAAACCGCTTCGTGATGCTAGTGGAATCACTGTGTAGTTTCTTGCTTCGTACGACCATGGTTCATTACGATTCATTTTCGTAAACATAACATTAATTATCGATAGTAGCTGCATGATGCGCTCGTCCAGATGTAGATCTTCGAGACCTTTCAACAGGTATTGATATCGACGACCATTCGATCCGACGAACATCAGTTTTTTCGGCCGAGTTTTTGTTGGTAAAACCTGAACTGTCTGACCAACGCTATGAATCGTCAAAAACTAAAGACACCAAACGAATATGGACATCGTTGAAAAAACTATCAAACCTGGCCGTCTTCACCGGGAATCGGAATAGCACTGTGTTTGATTTGTGCCAGTTTTGGACTGATTTGGTGCATAGCATAAATCGTACCTGATCGTTTGCCAGTACGATGCAACATTGAATACAGCTGGAAACAGTTTGTTCTTATTTAGTGTGTGAATAATCCAATAGAGTCTTACTTGTCGAAGTTGTAACCAACATGCATGTGGATTCGTTAGTGTAATCGGCTGTTTTAATTGTTCAATTGCCGCATCAATTTGTTTGCTGTAGTCTTTTTGAAAGGTGAGCTCACGTGGCGTTTCGGCAGATGCACGAGTTATTTGACTAACAGCTTCGAGCACAGTGAGAAACTGAATAGATGAGATTGATCAAATGATCTGTAGAAATCAAGTTGTAACTTACAGATTTGAATAGCACATCCTGTTTTTCTTTGACTAAAAATTCCTTTTCTTCTTTTGTTAGATGAGTCATAGTTTCCAGACGTTGAAGTTCATCTTTCAAAGCATCGACACGACTAAGATATAATTCAAGTTTGTTTTTTGTTCTATAATAGCTACCGGTCAATCGATTTTGAACTTACCGACTGATCTCTTCTTGTAATTGAGCCATCGTTCCTAACCATAATTCATCCCATAGAACTGTTACACGTCTTAGTTCATGAACGAACAGTTTCACTTGTCCAACAACATGTGCATTGGTTTCCGAAAGCACATTGTAAATCAAGCGAAAGCTATTTTGCATGGCTAGAATATTTTCTTGCTTGCCCACATCATCATCTTCTTCAAGCTCATCATTATCTTCTTGTTCTTCTTCTTCTTCCTCCTCCTCCTCTTCATCTTCGTCTCCTTGCGATTTATCTTCATCGGATCCGTGTATACTTAACGATTTGCTTTCATAACGATTTTCATCCCGCGCTTTCATTCGCCGCATTTTCGAATCATCAGTGATTCCGACGATGACGGAGTAGAGGATCAGTTGAGGAAAGTCTTTTGCAATACGAACTAATAAGTTTGTCACATAATCTCGAACAAAGCTGTCCGGATGATTCAGCCGAGAAAACAGTTGCGGAGTTAAACGTTTCCATGCCATCGTTGGCATACTGACCAAACTAGTTTCAAACATTATGCGCAATTGTTGAGGATAGCGAACAAGTACACGTAACAAACGTAAAGTGATCAGTACGTTCGATGCATCATCTGTATGGTTCGATTTTTTCTCGTTCGTTGCTCCGTGAACATTTGTGTTGCTCAATTGTAAATACGTAAAATAAGCACGACAGGATTGTTCTAATAGGAAATATCGACGCAGATCATATTGTGGATGTAAGGCGAGTAGTTTTTCGATGAGAATCGGATATTTCGTTAGCAATGAACACGATCGAGACAGATCAGAACGATACGAATGAAGTGAAGATAACTCGGAAGCAGTCTAAAGCAGATGAGAGCTTAGTTCGAGAAAACCAAGTGGAGATGAAACATACGAGCTCGGAATCATCATCATTCAAAACTCGAATAGATGATAGAATACGGGAGATTTCATTGACCTCATCTGATGTTACTTCCTATAACAGAAATCATGACATTCTGTGAGCAAAAGGTGCATAGCTTATCGACATACCGGTGGAAGAATTGCTCGAACTTGTTGTCCAAAGTCCAAAGATGATAATCTACGATAATTCGAAATCAAATTTCCAATGTTTTACATTCAACTAAGTACATACGGTACAGATCGAGCAAGTAATTGTCGTCCCCATCCGTAAGCCCAATCGGCAAATCGAAACCATGATTTAGCTAAATTTGGACAGGTTAGCGTCGAAAAATCCAATAATTCACCGATTAACAATTCGTCTAGAGGCACATTTTTTCGAACGAACGGTTCTGAAAGCAAGCATTTGATCACAAATTGATTCTTCCAATTGTGAAGTACACTTACCCCCAGCGATATCAACACCCAGACCTGTCTGAAGATACTGTTTTCTCAATTGAAACAGTTTACTCAACGAGATGACATTTGAAGTTGTGGTTTCATAGCTATTTTCGATAGCTGTGCGCGACCATCGAGCGGCGTGTAACAAGTTTCTCGAACATTTCTCGATGATGATCATTGTTCGAGGATTATTGTATTGCGTACTGACTTGACTCTCGTTTATTAAATGTCGCAGAATCGATCGAGAGAGAAATTCAATGGCAATGGTGACGTTGATGTTATTCGCTTTATTCAGCGCTAATGCATGGATTAGTTTCGCTGTTTCAGTCTCAAGTTCAATAGAAACCATGTGAGTACTCTGATAACGGTCAATCATGTTGATCAGTGAAGCTAGAGAGTAGGTTTCGACTGACGAAACATCAGTATGAAATGAGCGTAGTGGAGATCCTAATGGAACATTACAAGCTTGGACAGCTGAAGCACCAGATGACCATGTATGAGTTGATTGAAATTGTTGAATGAGCAATTTGGAAGCTAATGTGAAATTATTCTGTTGACGAGCTAACCGGGCGGCTCCCATTCGAAGAGCTGTCCAATTGGAGTTGATAGTTGCCGAAGGATCTAAGAAGAATGAAACCAATCAATCAATCATGTCATTGTTTTGCAAGATATCTACTTTGATTATTAGAACTTGATTGACTATAGAGTAATACTGAATTCAATGCGCGCACACTGTGTTGAACTGGTGCAAATTTGTATCCAGGTAGGAGTGGAACCTCCCGGTTCTGTAAAGAAATACCGTATCTAGTTAACGAACTTTATCTGCCTACTATCCTTACTTCGCTTTGGAACAAAGCGGCGACTTGACTGATCGCAGCTCTCTCTTCTGACCAAGAAGCATGTTCATCGACATTATGTATACGTGTTAAATCTTGCGTTAACTGGAGAACTGCATTCAATGAAGACAGTCCGGATCGTCGTTTCGATACACCTTTCAACGTTTCAACATTAGCTAGCATATCGAACGCTTCCATATCCCAGCCACATTCAATGCTTCTTCCGAGTTCTTCTCCAACTGTTTGTGAATTGGCCATTTTTCTCATAGCCACTTTCAAACCATCGTAATCTCGATTTTCAAAACAACTCATCGCTCTGCAAATAGACAATGGCAAAGATCCGACTATTAGTTTTACTTTCACTCGTACCGAACAGCATTCATATCAAGCGTTGTTTCCATGGCCGCACGTAAATCTTCGTTGCTTTCTTGTAGAAAAGCCATTTGCATTTTTAGACAAGCTTCGTTCCATGCGATTAGCTCAGGCCATTGATGAAGACTCAAATAACAATCATAAACCTTTGAAAATCAGAACGACAGACTAGATTGACCGATATCATACTGTAAAAACTCTGACGTACTTTTTGTGTTAGAAACTTCACTAAGGCATTGGACATTTTCTCCTCATTAGTTTCACTCGCTTTCGCCAAACTTTTGAAATGTTCATTTAGCAGTAGTTTATACTCATACGCTGCTTGCTCGAGATTACCAGCAGCTTCATGTTGACAAGCTTGAACCCATGGCCAGTCAAGATGATGAGTATCTTTCAACCATACATATATTCCATGAATAACCATACTATTGTGAAGTTTCACCAATGATTGAACAAACGATATGATCACAAATTCAAATTCGGATGCCTATAAAGAAAAAGAGTGAGCGCAGCGGTTGAAATAAAATTAGACTTTACATCAGCTTGACCTAGTGCACAGACGTGCATTAGATATTGATTACAATTGCGAACAGCTGATTCGTATTGACCACTTCGAACGGCTGTCAGAATCATTGGGATACGAATACGGTTAAGCCATTCAAGACATGTCGATTTATTGGTGATGAAAAAGAATTTTATAGCCTGAAACATTCGAACAGATGCGAAAGACTACCGAGAAATTAGAGCAGCTTACTTTAGGTAACTGCGGCAAGGAGAGAGCAGCGCCTTCGTACGCATTGTACATACATTTCTCCAATGCCTCAAGCAGTTGTAAAAGGAG
Source organism: Adineta ricciae (assembly GCA_905250025.1). Taxonomy (NCBI): domain Eukaryota; kingdom Metazoa; phylum Rotifera; class Eurotatoria; order Adinetida; family Adinetidae; genus Adineta; species Adineta ricciae. The sequence goes on from CAJNOJ010000034.1 coordinate 595,650, forward strand.
ACCACAACGATGTAGATCACACCACCAGTCACCTTTACCCGTAGGAGCATTTAATTCATTCGATGAAGACGAAGCCACTGCAGGATTCGTGGTAGACGAGGGTGTTGATGAACGATTGATTTGCTCCGAACCAGAAGCGTCCAATTTTTTACTGGTAGAATCAACAGGCCATGCGAAAAGTCGTAACGTTTCTAAAATCCGTTTAAAATCAACTTTATACTTGATCAATAAGGCCCGTACCTTCTAATGCTAGAAACGTCTCTTGAGGTTTTCCTAGTGGTGTTTTCAGTTTATTCATGACACAAAACTGTGCACACTCCCATATCGCCCAGAACCATATCTAAACGAGAACGAAAGCATGACCTATCATCTAATACGTTTCATAGTCAAACAAACCAATGCATCATTGCCAAAGTTTGGTAAGTGTTCGTAGCTCAGCACACGATGTTGTCGTTCCTGTGATGGATCTTCATTCGATGGTCCATTCTTACTCTTTCGTTGGCAGGACTGAAACAATCGCTCGAGCCATGTACTCGCATACATACGTCTAAGACAAAAACAAAACGACCGATTCTCTTTCAAAAGCAAAGGTGAGAACAAAGAAACATACGGCATTTGATGATTAACAAGAATATACCCTAGGGTTAAATTGAAACAATGTGTGGTAAATGTTCCTAAGTATGGCGTGCTCATATGATTTCGTTTAACGATGCTAGCAAAACCGGAATAGTCATTTTTCGATGATAGTAATGTACCATGAGTTGGAAATTTACTAAACAAATATCGCATGTACGTATTAAACGAGTATCACAGTCAACTAACCTGGTAAGAATATTCACAGGTAAACAACATAAAATCGCGTAATAACTATCGTGGATTGACGTTTCATTCGATTGTAGCCAAAAGCGGCATAAATCAAATAAACTAAAACAACATTGGTGAACACTAGTTTGTTCGTTCATCTTACCGGACTAGGAATGACACATCAAGATCACGTTGACGCTTGACAATTTTATTCAATAAACGGCAACATAAATTACAAATCTCTTCTTCGTCCGAATAGGCTGAAATAACAACGAAATCACATGTTATATATAACATTACGTTGCAGATTATAATGATTACCTATATCGATAATTGCATGGGACAATTTAAGTAGCAATGGTAAAGTAAGTAGTCCATTATCTTCTTGTGGTAGAGCATCGATGATCTCCGCCAACCAATTCAATACCAGTTTTCTAAATAAAAACCGACAATTTACTCGTTTCTTTTCTCTACACATTGACTTACTTCGTATCATGACAACTTAGATGGCTGTTAACAATCAATCGATGATGAAGTTTGAGTAAATCTTCGAAATTATCTTTAGTTAAGCTTGTTGAACTCATCACACTATTCACGTCATTCTGTTTGAACAAATCAGAGTTGTGAATAAAATGTTCATGTCTAAAATTCCACGACAACACGATGGAAACATATTCTCAACGCTTCACTCACGCTGCACAATGCGAATATAGAGTTTTGAGAACACCATAATGAACAGCGGGATACTGTTGAGCTAATTTCGAATTTGTCAATTGAAGATGTTTAGCCAGTAATTCGAAAAGTGGTGGCGAAAGTGCGTACATCTACATTTGATTATTTCCGACATAAAGGAAGAAGATTATAAAGAAAACTTTTCTTACCCCAAAGAGATTTCCCTTCACATTGCCGATTTGGCATAGAGCACTGCAATCAAAGATCAACGCTGCTTCGGCGTCATCTTCGTTTAGTTCACTTGTGAATGACGCTGTTCCGATGCTGATCGGTTTTTGTTGAAGAGCATTTAATAAAACATTAAAATTCGCTGTCATGTCTGCTAAAATAGCTTGATAAACTTGCTGAACAACCGGAATACTTTTCATGGTTAACAAACGATTAAACAGGTGTAAAACATCTTGAATAAGCTAAAAACGAAAAGACACGAGTTTAGTTCCGTTCATTAAGGACACATGAAATTAATTTTACGGAATTTGAGTATAAGAATCGATAGAGCCATAGACGTGATTGACTTGCAAATATGGAATGAGCTAAATCTGCACAGGAATTGTGATCAACTAAATCGATGATTTTCATAATCAAACGAAGTAAGTTGACATCTGCTTCGTATGGCCAATCTTGTTTCTGAAGAATGGTTTGTTGGATAATAAAGTCAAAGATTTCGCTTTGTAATTTCTCATGAAATTGGGTAAACATTTCTAATAAGATGCATACAATCGTATTTGCATGTCGAGCTAAAACACCGTAGAATTTATCACGTCGAATGATACTCGTTGTATGTAGAATCTTTTGAAGCCAATTATCAACATAGTCAAGTGGAAGTAAGTTCGGTGTTGCAGAAAAATCATCGGAAAGCGCACGAAGAACAGTTCCAAATGCTCTGAAGAAAGCAAATTTCATACTGAATAGATATCTTCTTCTCTCCGTTGTGTATTTACCGGTACAATGCAGCAATTTTGTCTGTGAAGGAAACCATATTTTCGTCTCTCTCTTCATGTGCTTGATTTTCAAATTGCTAAACAGTCAATCAATGTTCATCAGATTATTTCATATTCTCCCGTCCTACCTGCGCGTAATTATCAGCATCTTCAATGAAATGATCTAACAGTGTCAACGTAGTGCCTTCGATTTGTTCAATCCAAAATGGACGGAATTTTTGTAGAGCTTGACTGGTATATTCAAGTATACGATCTGTTGGTAATGGTTCAATATACCATCCGATGAGTATATCCACGATATCCTTAAAATAACACGAAACAAAGATGGCATTATTTGGTAAACGTGAACATATTTACGACGAAAATTTCTTGGAAAACTTGCGGATAGATTCGCGAGAGATCGATGATTGTATCGGTAATCACTGTCATTAACGGTGCATAAACAACGGACTCGAGAATTTTTTTCAACTGGTCGCTTATCCGTTGGATATGATCAGTTAAACATAAATTTTCGTGTTCATTTTGGATACTGGTTCGGAATGCACTGATAAGAAATTGTCGTTGAATGTCGTTTCTTCGTACGTCGTTCAAACAAGTGAACAACCAATCAGCAAACCTGAAATGATGAAATGACGGATGATCAATGTGGAAGAAGAATGCAAATTACGATGGATCGCCTTCGTTGAGCATGATGTAACCGATTAGACCAATACATCGAGCAAGTTCTGATCGAATAATTTCGTTAGATCTTTGAGAAAAAGAAATTCAATCAATGATTTGTATCTCAAGAAAATCAAAGACTTTTCGATTACCGTTCTTGAAATTCTTTAAAAAGTAAGTTAATTGCGGATTGAGCGATTTTCATAACGAACTAAATCAAATTTGGTTGAATATTGCACTGAAATTTGACTGAGCAACAGTATTACTTTATTACTATCAGATTTTTCTAAATAAGTTTGAAATTCTTGAAGACGCTGAAGTCGGACTTCGAACGATCGTTCATCACGAAGGACTTTCTTCAACAAACGCGAACATTTCGAATCATCATCAAGGACTCGTTGATAATCTTCGGATGTTCCTGCGATACTTTCATCATCAAGTGGATTGCCCGATTGCGATCGAGAATTGCCACCGTATGCTTGTCGATTTGATTCATAATAACGATTATTTCGAGATGCCATGTGAATTCAACACACCTAAATGGAAAGATTTCGTAGTACAATCATTTGAATTTCACACAGCGTTTCACTTTCTTTCCCAACCAGCCAAGCTAGCTGTCTGATCCTGAAGAAAACCAATCGAATTCTATTCGTTGATCTTCGTACTGAAGTCGATAGATAGCGCTGTATGTTGAATCGTTTATGATTATTGCGCAAGAAAGAAGGACATGGACAACGATTGAAGCAAGTCTTGGACAAAAATATTTTATTTCAACAACAAAAATTATACAACCAA
>CAJNOJ010000035.1:0-13155 GCA_905250025.1 Adineta ricciae
TCAAAATAGAGAATTTCTATTCTTATTCGCTCCATATATGTATACAATGACCTCTCAAGTGTAACCATTGTAAATGTCATCTTTGTTCTCCTTATTGTCAGTTTCTAATTATTTTTCTCTCGCTTTTTTTTTCCTTTCTCAACTAATCCATCGAACAAATGAATAAATTTCGTTTCTAATTCTCAATAATATATTTATGTCTACATGCACACAAGTAAAAAAACACTGAACGGTAGATGGTCTCAAATCATTTCACATTTTTAATTACGCACTATATTACACGCTAGTCAAATAAGAAAGAAAATTTCTAGTTGAAAGCATATACGAAAAAAAACCGTGTACGTTTGCGAGATATCTTACTCGGCTAGTAAATCATCGTATGAACGCGAACGATGTTGTTCGGGATATCGTTGTCTCTGACGTTTTGTTGATGCTTGGTATGAAATTTGTCCAAATGCCATTGTTTAATCTTGGACGAATTCGTGAATTCGAAGAAATATGTTCGAGAAAAAGAGACACGTATGTGTGTATCAAACAGTCGTTTGCATGGAATAATGAAGAGCGATAACAAGTGTCTGAGCGATATATTATTTTCACGCGAATGAAGCGCAAAAAGAGCCTTCGAAGTTTAACTCTGTTGAGGTACAAAGTGACGATATGAGAGAAACAGCAGGTGATAAATAAGATCGAATGCAAACAAACGAAACAAACTAGACGTAATATTTCTTCTTTTTCAATTGTACCTCACGCTTCAAAGGAAAAGAAGGTAGAATAAATGTACGGGAGAAAAAAAAAGGAGACAAGACTCTGTATTTAATACATTGATGCACAGATAGATAGTTTCATGATTGACTGGAAAGGAAAAAAGAAACGAAGAGAAAAAAAGAACCGACAAGTGAAAAGTAGATTGATTATTACAGGTGAAATAATATTTCATAGGCGAATTTTCTTCTCTTTTTTTTCTCGTTTCTTTTTCCTTTTCTGATGCTGGACAATGTTTGGTCCATTAAGCACTGATTTCATATCATACCTGATCGATCTCATCTAGCAAATATCGACCGAGAGCGAGAGGAAAAAATAAACAATTGATTGTTGGATTCAAATGTCGTCAAGAACACTGATATGTTGTATTTGGTTTGCTACCGGCAATGACCTTATCAATATGACGGTAGAAAAAGACGGCGGAGAGGGAGAGAAAGAAAAAAAAAGAAACAGAGGATGATATAACGGTAATGACTCGCAGAAAAATAAGACGCGAGTCTTACGAGATGAAGGACATCAATAAAGAGATAAGTTTTTTTTTTATCTAAATTAAACAAAAATTCAGATTACATTATCTATGATTTTTTTTGCTAGCGATATAATTAACTTGTTTCGATGTTTATCTCCTGATGTCACATTGAGAATGTCAATATTTCGGTTAGAATTGATGATCTCTTTTTTTTTTCTCTCGCAGATACTGATATCGTACAGAGGTCATCTGATTGGAATCTATTTGTATGAACGAGCAAAATGTTGTCTCATGTGGCAAAAAACTCATTTCATATGTGAAGATTAGATTGTCTATTAGGAATGCAAATGAGAAGTTTACTTACGGCAGAAGATTACTTAATAATGAACGTCGTGGATGGTGAACTGTTGCGTAAGTAAGACCTCGTGATTGAGGATGTTGGCTATGTAAAATATCTGAGAACGGTTCGTTTTGATATTGATTGCGGCGAGCTGATATCGAGTGACTTCCTCGTCCAATGTTCGGAGTTTTAGCAAGTGCTCGAGGCCATCTTGTATAAGATGAAGATGAATAACCTGTCGCCGTATCATATTGAGAATCTGCGATCGCTGGTGGATTGCGTGGAGGTCGTGATGATGATGCTGGAGACAACATTGTTCATAAGACACTCATACACACACACCCTGACACACAGTCTATGTCTCGTGTCTCCGTTTATGTCCTGACTGGGGCTAGAACGAGAAAAAAGGAATGATCAAGCACTAGTTTGGTGAACTTTCTCTCTTGTCGAGCACAATTTTTTCTTTTTTTTTTCTCAGCGTTCTTCTTTGTCGCAACCGCACATGCATTTCTTTCCGGTCTAATCATCGTAATAGAAAAGGAGAAAAAGTAACTCCTATGTTCACAAATTGGTCTCGAAAAAAAAAAACTAATGAATGCTGTCAAATGAATATATCAAAAAAGATGGGCTCATCAGCAATAGATAAATGTAGAAAAAATCCTTCAGTACTTTTACTCATATATGCACTGATTTGTACTTCAGCTTTGGCGTCTGATGTAATTAATGTATCCTATATGTCTATGATGAATGAATGCGAAGACAAAAGAGAAAATAGAAATATGCAAGCGTATCTCATTGAAGTAAACTCAGAGCTTATATTTAATAGAAGTCGATCTCGTCAAAAATGATAAAAATCATACATTATCGTAAGTGTCGTAACTGAACATTTTTTACGGTTGAATACATGTGCTTCGCTCGCTCTCGTACGAGATTCAAACGAAAACTAGACGTCAATAAACGGATTACTTAGTTGAAATTGAAAGTAACAAGTCATATAACTATATATTTCATTTACAAAATCAATCGTGTTTGTTAAGTAACGGCAAGAGAAAAAGTAAAGCAAAGATTTCGGTTTATTGTCTAGTTTCTTTTATGTAATATCTATTATCAAATATTACTACTCAATTTTGACTTGTCGGCATCTCTTTACTCGATAGTTAACCATACTTATACGTGATGTTTCGCATGTCATGAACAACTTATTAATCGCTTGAACTATTTAACAGATAATCAAATTAGGTTGTAGACAGAATTGATGAGGTAGTATGTATTTCTCAAGTGAGATACTTCAGAAGTTCGATAAACATTTTATTATCCTCGTTGATAAGACATGATAAGTTCTTTTCTGCACAGCATTCATTCTCAGTCTTCTTTGTTAAACATCCAAGTACGAAATTAGTCAATGACTAGAATATCAAAATGATTGATCACGTATGATTTTATAATTACAGAAAAGAATATATTAATATGTATGCTCTTAAAATATTGCAAATCAAATAGTGAATGATCAATTAGCAACAAGGTCAGAAGAAGAAAAACCGACGATTGTCTTTTCTTGTTTCGAGAACAAATCCAATAATAGTTCATCAGAAGTTTGTTTGAATGACATGGTTGGCCAAGGTCAAATCAATTGAACATTGAAAAGCATCAAACAATTCTATACTTTCTTCCGTAATTCAATTAGGACTTTTTTTTTCAACGTTTCCTGTCGGATCACTCGGCGAGTACATGCATTCATATTTGATTAAGAAAGAATTCGCCGTCGTGCAAAATAAGTCTTTCAAGATTCGATTAGATTCACTCGTCATCTCTTTATTACTTGGAATACAAAGAATGTTGACAAAGTCTGGCTGATTCGTTCGCAGTGCAGAAAAAGAAGTCGATGTGGAAATTTTATTGTAAATGTGTATATTGAATATGTCCGAGGAAAACTATCGAGACCAGAATATTACGAGAAAAAAAAAGAACACAATGAGAGAGACAATCAGTTTAGTCATTGGATTCATCGGTTGTTTTCAATAATCTACGAGGGCCGCGTGAACCTGGTGCTTTCGGTTTAGCAAACGATGATTTAGCCGTGTTTGCCGCAATGTCAGGATGGAGCTGTTGCATGAGATAGTCCGTTGTCAAATCTGCCGAATCGCAAATTTCCAACTGAACGAAGAGACAATATGGTTGAATAACATATGACTAAACAAACACTTACTTTCTTCTCAAAACTGATTCCGTACTTCTTTTCAAGATTTTCTATGACACTTTCTTTGCAACTAGCGTACAGCATTCGTTGTTTGATTTTTGAACCATGTCCAGGAACAGAATACAGAAAAACTAAAATCACGTAGGAAGACATTGGCAATTCAGAGAAACTTGTTTCTTTAGCAATTTTACACATTGAATCGATAGGTTGATTATTGTAGTCATGTTTAAATCTGTATACATGATATCTTCCTTGTTGACCTGGCAGACATTTTCGAATATGCTCCGGTGTCGCATGAGATTCAGAATGAGATAGCAGAATGCGTTCTGTTTCATCATCGATTTCCTAAATGAAGTCTTCGTTTTTGCTGAAGTTTAATCAGAAATAAAATGCTTACTAGTTGAATATAATCAACTTGATGCTTTTTAAACAAATGTATTGCTTCAATAACATTTTCATCGAAGGGAAATGTTAAACCTTGTAAGGTTGGATGACGAGTATCAACACTAATATCTGCAGAAGCCTAAATCAAATGTGCATGATTATTCGCAAGAATGAAATAAGGAAGAATTTACTTCGCGTTGTTGAATTTCAAGCATTTCTTCCTCACGCATTGTTCGTGGAGGTGGTGCATCTTGAGTGCGTACGTGCTGTTGGAATGAATGACTAGTCATTTCATTCTAATAAATACAAAATTCGAACCGATTGAACTCTTTTCGAATGGAAATTACTTTTGATGATGCTCGAAATTCCTGGGTAATGTAAGTTAAACCAAATTCTCGTTTTAATGTTGCAACTGTCGATGCATATAACATCCGTTCGCGTACCTGATGTGTTAAACAACAACATTAAGATTTACATGAGAAAGAAAACTTCTTTACTGTCGCATCGTCTGGAATATAAGTGATTAGTAACCAATTATGCCCACTCAATTCGCTAATTGTGTCTAATCGAACAAAAAAGTAGGCAGGATGTTTGTGGTGAACTAACGGTGGAACCATTTTGTCAAAATCTGTGAAACCAAATGAAAATTTCCCTATCTTTTGCACATTAAAATGTTACCTTCGTTGAATGATCGAACGGCATTATGTTCTTCTTTTGCGATAAGTTTTTCTATGATAAAAAAAAGTGTTTTTTTTCAATGGAAGATTTCAGCTTAATCAAGCGATCAAACCATTCTCGATGACAACAACAACAACTCGTGTATGGCCATCTTTCATATCAGCAAATTTATCACGCAGTTGATCAGTCGCTAAACAAAGACGAAGAAGACAATAAAAAAAGATTTTTTTTCATTAATTGCCCATACCGGTAATGCCCGATTGATGAGACATATCCAACTGATTGACTTACGAATGAATGACAGAGAATATGGGTGAAAGTAAATAATTAGACAAATTCGACCAGTCAGATTCATTCCAACAACGAGCACCATCTGTTCGAAGGCATTTATTTCGGAAAGGTTTATGCATTGATTTTTATTCGTTAATTGTTGATGATGATTTTGCGGTTGAGAGCGAGAGAGAGACGAAAATTGACAGAATTTCATTTGAGTCATTTGCTTGCTTTCAATTATCATTTTCTGAGTAATGTTAATTTACATAAAAGATAAGATTTGAATATGCAATAGCATATTTGCGTTGCATGTTGAAGAGCATCTGTAAATACATCTGGTTTATTTGTTTGAGATTTTTCTTCGCATACTGATCTACATACAGTCAGTCTTATAAATAAAACCTTTGTACCTGTTCTATATCTGGCTGGAGTTTTTCAAAATTCCCCACATGTCCGTCGGATAGGTCTATTTTCGCACTCTATATCACTCTTTCAGCTTATAAATAGTGATCAAATCGACATTTGTTTGCTACTCAGATAGGACTATCAGATCTGGGCCAAAATCATGATTCGTATGATTTTACTCGGTTACTTTGTTTTTAGTGGGTTCTTTGCAAGAGAATTGGCAATGGAAGTTTTCATGCTGAAATCCTCGAAAAGCTATTTCATCGGCTGATTTATTTTCTTCTCAACATTTGATGATCTCCTGTGTAAGAGGAAGCGCAGGTAAGTGCGAAAAGGAGAGAAAAAAGAAAAAAATTGCTTCCATCACGCAAACAAGACAAAAGCAGAAAAAGTGTCTAATCATTTCTTACTAATTCTGCTTGATGTCACAACATATTTTCATCAAAGAAAAAAAAGGAGAATACAGGTGAATATTTTTAGACCAGCATATCTTTTGATACAGAAGCAATGTCAGTTTACAAATGTCCGTACTTGGCTCAATTGACCTTACAACAAGTCCGAGCATCAGCACCGTATATTCTCAATACAGGTGCTGCTTCGTGTCCAATTTTTGGACAATTGGCACGACAAATGTCGACAACAACAACGAATACGGCAACATCGATGAAGGTTTCATCGCCTCCTCCGAGTTTCGACGAGATCAAAGCCGCTCATGAGAAAATTGCCGAACGAAAACGAATATCGAAAATCAAATTACCAACAACATTGAATTCTTACAATGGAAGTATGTGTAGAAAGCAGTTTTCTTTAAATATCAATTGTCCTTTTCTTTCTCAAAGTTATCATCTCTACCGAATGTACGGATCTTTCGTGTCCGTTTTTGAAGACAACACCTATTGCTCTTCGTCGAGTAAATATGGATCAAGATACAATTGAAGTGAACGGCAAACTAGGTACCACATTTTTCTTCTAGTCGATGTTGTTTGACAAGATTTTCTTGTAGGAAAACCAATCCGACCAATGATGGATACCAAGAATTTGTTTGAATACAATACATTCTTTGACGAGAAGATCCAGGCGAAAAAACGCGATAATTCCTATCGAATTTTCAAGTGCGTTCAACGAAGAAGTGGTTTATTTCCACAAGCTGAAGAGAAGAAGCATCTTGATGAAGATCGTGATTCTCGTACGATGACAGTATGGTGCAGCAACGATTACTTAGGTTTAAGTCAACATCCCGAACTGAAGAAAGCTGTCATGTAAGTATTTTCTGAAATGTTCTATCATGTGAGAAACTTCTTCAAGCGTCGATAGGAAACAGTACTCTCAAATTAGTTTCCACTTTTCATTTTTGTTTCTTTTTAGTAATGCAGTTACTGCACATGGTTCTGGTTCCGGTGGCACACGGAATATATCAGGAACGAGTCCATTGCACGAAAAACTCGAACAACAGTTAGCTCGTCTCCATCAAAAGGAATCAGCTCTGTTATTTACTTCTTGTTATGTGGCTAATGATACGACACTGTATACATTAGCAAAAGGCTTACCGAACTGTCACATCCTGTCGGATAGCGGAAATCATGCATCAATGATCCAAGGTATACGGAATAGTCAAGTGCCAAAGCATATTTTTCGACATAATGATGTCGAACATTTGGAAGAATTATTGAAAAAAATTCCACGACATATACCGAAGATTGTCGCCTTCGAAACAGTTCACTCAATGGATGGTATTGTTGCATGACCTGTTATAGAGATCAATACATAATGTGATGTGATTTAGGTTCAATTTGTAATTTGGAAGCCATGCTAGATGTTGCTCGTGCATATGGTTCCATTACATTCATTGATGAAGTACACGCTGTTGGTTTATATGGTGATAATGGCGCAGGCATCGGTGAGCGTGATCATCTGCTTCATAAAATGGATATCATCTCTGGTACACTTGGTGAGTAAATGAATTTTTATCGAAGGAAAAACTCCACGGGAAACTCGTTATGTAGGTAAAGCATTTGGGAGCATTGGCGGTTATATAGCTGGCAGTGCGAAAATGACCGATTTCATTCGCAGTTATGGTTCAGGTTTCATTTTCACAACATCAATGCCGCCTACAGTTTTAGCTAGCGCCTTAGCTGCAATTAAGGTACGAATGGATGAGTGGAAACATTGAATGATATGAGTTTCGTTTAGATTTCTATGAGTGACGAAGGTCGCACACTACGACGTAAGCAACAAGAAAATGTCCGTGAATTACGATCGAAATTAATCGATGCTGGTCTCCCAGTAATGATGTCACCCAGCCACATCATTCCAATTCACGTATGACAGCGAACTTGTCAATCCTTTTTTTTTCGATATCTACTTCTAATTTCAGGTGGGCAATGCTGCACTTGCTACACTTTTGTGCAACCATTTGCTCGATCGACACTCAATCTACATTCAATCGATTAATTATCCAACTGTTGAACGTGGAACTGAACGTTTACGTATTGCCGCGACACCGTATCACACCAGTGAAATGATTGATCAATTAGTCGAAGCATTGACACAGGTTTGGAAGGATGTTGGTCTTAGTTTAAAAGACATTGAACAGCAATCTGGCATCGTGCGACATCACAATTAACGCCGAATGAAAATATCGAACTTTTCTTTTTGTCCTTGAACCAGTTGTTTAATTGTAAGAGAGAAAAAAAATCAGTCTTTATGTAAATGTCAGTAGAGGTCGTCTAAATTTCCGTTTTTATTCCTTCTATGCTCCTATCGCATCTTTTTCGCCTATGGATCCGTCCTTAGGTGAGTGTTTTGTGTTTTTTCATCGAATTTCTAAGATGCAAATAAACATAAAACATCTTACAACTCGAACCAATGTACGATCGTGTATTCCGTTAGAAATTGATCGCAACAACTGCCAGTCGGAAGCAAGTAACAGAAAAGTCTTTATGACTCATATCTCACATTGTGACTTTGTTTGCATTCATTTTGTTAAAAAGAAGGAAAGAAAACGGCATCGATTAAAAAAAATACAAAAAAAAATGAGCAAATCACAGTTATAACTCTGTTGAATCGATTAGGTTTTTTCCACGAATGCACATGATAGAAAAATATACGTTGTGAAGTATGGCTTCGTGTATGTACGTATATAGCTTCTTTATTATTATCGACAAAACGTTCTTTTTTTTCTCTCTCTCTTTCCTTTTATATATTTCATCCTACTCAACGTGTCCTTGTACATATTTAGTGTATACTGTTTTATTACGCATTCTATTTTCCAGATTTATTAGTCAGGTGACGATCCATTGTACCGTTTTCTGATATTACAATAATGAATACGGATTCAAATGATCCAAATGAAGAAATTACTGCTGGTCATCGACAAGCACCGATCTCAAATCAGGAGTGGAATCGACAGACAACTGTCGATGCACGAAATGTGCTTCAAACTCAACTATCCAGTGCTTCTGGTGAATCGTCTCAGCAACTCCAAGAACAACGAACCGTTATAAGTGAATTGAATTGACTACGATCTTCTCAGCAGTTCGACTGTCTATTTTAGTGAACAAAAAACCTGTCTATCCAATGTATGTTATTCATCCTGAGGCAATTCCATCACTGAACGAAGTTTCTGATGAACTAAAAAGACGTCGTCATATACGTTTTGTCGACCCATTAGCGATGGAAACGTTCGAAGGTGATATACCACTTGAAACGGCTAGTTCATTGCAAGACGAAATTCAGCGTGCTGTACAAAACCGGTTTGTTAGAAGCGAATAAGTTTTCGCACCGTATCCGATCTGAAATTTTGTAGGGCATCGCAAGATGAGAATACCGATCAAGAGCATAACGATAATGTACCATCAAATGCTGAGAGTTTATTTCAACCAGTAACAAGTTCGGATCAAACAGATAACTTGTTTAAATATCTTCAACAACACTCATTTGGCCTAAGTACAGGGTCCTCTGACCGTCAGAATATTTCTCAATTATTTCAACGAATTCGAATAACGGGAGACTTTCATGACATGTGTCATATTGAAGATTTAGACGAATCGGTGGCTCCATTACTTCGTGCTTTACTTATACGAGAAAAGTATAGTTTGAAACTCACGTCAAATAGTTTTTCAATCACTTTCTCTTACACTCTCAAAGGTATATGATCTTCAGTTTACAATCTTATCCAACTGTCGTCGCACAATTTTTGACACGAACGTTGCAATCCGACGAACAATCACGCCGTCCATCCAGCGTTGGTTTCCATCCTACTTTTGGTTTGTATGACCGCTTGATCTTCGTTTGATGCGTGTTTTTTGCTTCTTATCTGTATCTCTTTTGAACTGATATTTGTTTGCGTGTGTGTGCGTGTGCTTGCCGTGAAACCTTCTTTTTATTTAGGCCTTCTACAAAGAGTGAATGCTGTTACTTTTAGCGAAGGGTTACACCAAAAGCTTAATGAATCTGCATCTTCACATACGATCTCACGACAAATAACAATTGATGACACTAACGAAGATGATTCTGGTATTTCGCTTCTTCATCTAACATTAGCCTAACATCTATTTTGTTATCCGTATCGAAATGCTTATCTATATCTTTGTTTTGCTAGACGATTCTCATCCATTCCATCCACCAGTGATAAAACGTAAGGATGCGTTCAACCTTCCGTTACTTCCGCCAGTGGATATGTGTGTGAAAGTGGAAAAAGGTATTCCATCAGCTTACATCTTGAACGATGAGAAGGAATGGGTATCAGCTGAGTATCCAACTATCGATCGTGATCAATTTATTGATGATTACACACTTTTATCGGCAATGATTACCGATGGACCGTTGAAATCATTCTGCTATCGTCGTTTACAATATTTAAAATCCAAATTCGAGCTGCACTGTTTACTCAATGAAGTTAGAGAATGGGCAGCAATCAAAGCAACTCCGCATCGTGACTTCTATAATGTTCGCAAAGTCGATGCACATATTCATGCAGCATCATCAATGAATCAGAAGCATTTATTACGGTTCATGAAGAAAAAACTGCGAACATCCGGCGATATGTATGTGCATAAAACAAAAGATGGACGACTGATGACATTGAAAGAAGTTTTCGATGAATTGCATATCACAGCTTACGATTTAAGTGTCGATATGCTCGGTGTACACGCAGTAAGTAATTCGAATGTTGATAAGGAAGTTGTAGAAGATTTTTTTTTTCGCAGGATCGAAATACATTTCAACGCTTTGATCGTTTCAACGCGAAATACAATCCACTCGGTCAGAGTATCTTACGGTAGTGTGTATAGAATTGATGGAATAGTATTCTATTTGACTTCTCTTCGATATAGGGAAATATTTTTGAAGACTGATAATTATATCGAAGGTGTTTTCTTTGCTGATCTATTAAAAGTAGCTTCTATTTGAAAATAATTATACGCTTTAGTTGAATCTTCGCTTGTAGGAAGTCATATGTGATCTAGAAGATAGTAAATATCAACATGCTGAACCTCGGCTATCAATCTATGGCAAAAGTATGGATGAATGGGATAAGTTAGCGAAATGGGCGATAGTTAATACAATGTATTCAGCTAATGTCAATTGGATGGTTCAAATTCCTCGTCTTTAGTATGTTGAATTTGTTTAATTTCAAATTCAAAAGTATCTCTCCTTAGTAATGTTTATCGTTCAAATGGTATTATAAAAAATTTTCAAGAATTTCTAACCAATCTCTTCAAACCATTGTTCGACGCGACAATTAATCCTCAATCCCATCCCGAACTATTTCGTTTTATGCATCATCTAACTGGTTTTGATTCAGTTGACGATGAAACCAAACCTGAACGACCGGTTCTTACCACGGATATGCCATATCCAGAAGAATGGAATACGAACGATAATCCACCTTATGTTTACTATTTAGTAAGATGAATAATGGAAAACATTTGTCATGTACATGATCAGTGTGTATTTTAGTTTTATATGTATGCAAATATTATGACGTTGAATCAACTACGAAGGTAATTTTTGCTCTCTGTTCGAATTAGCTTTTAAACTCTTTCTTTTTAGGGCGCGAGGTTTGAATACATTTCAATTTCGTCCACATTGTGGTGAAGCAGGTGCTGTGACACATCTCGTCACAGCATATATGGTTGCAGAGAATATTGCTCACGGCTTGCTGCTGCGCAAAGTCTGTATAGGTATGCTTGATGTTAGATAACTTCATGTCTATTGGTGTTTTAGTCGCCTGTTTTACAATATTTGTTTTATCTATGTCAAATTGGTATTGCTATGTCACCATTGAGTAATAATTCTTTATTTATTAACTACAATCGTAATCCAATGTTAGAATATTTCGAACGCGGCCTGTGTGTATCGTTATCCACAGATGATCCAATGCAATTTCATTTCACTAAAGTTTGATTTGTGAATAGTATTGAAAATGAAGTCAACTAGTTTCTCTTAGGAACCATTGATGGAAGAATATTCTATTGCTGCTCAAGTATGGAAATTGTCAGCTGTTGATATGTGTGAATTAGCACGTAATTCCGTACTAATGAGTGGATTTTCTCATGAAGTAAATGAAAAAAACAAACCAATCTGATATGTCGACTTTATACGCGATCGTTTCTAGGTGAAAATGTATTGGCTTGGGCCAGATTATCTAGAACCAGGAATTGTAGGGAATGATATTCGTCGCACAAATGTACCAGCGATTCGCATTGCTTATCGCTTTGAAGCATGGCGTGAAGAACTGCGTTTGATCGCTCTTGCATATAAGAGTCGACAAGAGGTATTGTTTATTAAAGATAAAAGGTAGCACAACTTCCGTGCAAACTGTACTTTTAGAGAAAAGAACATCAACGAGTCGCGAATCAGACGTCAAGCAAGGAAGCATCAGCATCATCGCCAAATCAAGAGCATATTCGTAAGAGATTGATCCGTTTTGAATTTCAATTCATCTATTTTTTATTTTCAGCTAATGGGAATCAACAATCAGCCGACAATAAAAATTCCAATCTCGGTAAAATCAATGAATAATATTACCGAACTTTATTCTCTACTTCCTTTCATCATCCAGTTGTATATTATAATTATACATCATATTCTCTCTAATAAATACTGTTCCCAGATAGAACTTTCATTTATATCAAATTGCCAGCTTCTCGTAGTATCGTGAAGTGTAACGCAGAACGATAAGATCTATAGAAATAATCTATCGAAAACATGTGACTTTCGTCGTGTCAAATTTTATCATTTCGTTATCGTTCTCTCTGTTAGTTGTTTTCGATTTCGTCGTTCTCCGCCCTATTATTAAAAAGAAGAAAAACGAAAGAGAAAAAATGCGTTACATTTGATAACGTACCTTTTCTACTTGTATACTGACATTACATTTTGATTTTAAAAAAGTATGTTTATCGGAAATACCAAACGTTTTCTAACGCAACAACAAGCATCGTGCATCGTTATTCACCTCAAACTTCGACATGCTTCCTCCTCTGCTGTGCCACCCGCCAAACTAACCTCAAGTTATTTTCACCATTCTTCATCACTTCCATTCGTCTACAAAACAATCAGTCAAAACTTTGACGAGACTGCTGCCAAATATCCAGATCATGAGTGCTATGTCTTTTCGAGTAAGTTATTCGATCACAACCTTTCCTA